>OMLF01047780.1:0-10950 GCA_900302615.1 Holocentrus rufus | reverse complement strand
CCCCCTTTCCCTCGCTCTTGTTTATCCTTCTCTATCTCTCATAATCACATGTAGTCTGTTCGCTGATGCACGCGTGAGTGCACAAAGTAGGAAAAAAAAAAACAAAAACAAAACAAAACACAAACATTCCTGTGTTGCCCAGCTGATGCGCCGGTGTATCGGGCATGAAATTAGCCTTTGAATGGAAGCGGGGAAGACAGCAGGTGTTACAGGATGCAACCTCTCCCACCTGCACGCTGTCAGATTGCTTTACATTCGAGCTCAAATGTTCATTACACCTCAGGGATTACTGCGCCCGACTCATCGCCACACTTTAGGATGCACTTGGAAAATAACAAACGCTTTGGTATGTGACTGGGGAATTCATCTGCTTACCTCGGTCCATCGGTTTTAACCACCAAACACGTGTGACTTTGTTGGTGAAAAAAAAAATTACTCATGTCAAAATGCGAAACATGTTGGAGTTAGAGAGGACTACATTTTTTATTAGTACCACCAACCATTGTAAAAGCTCCTTAATGTCAACCATGTTTAACCGCTGCATAGCAATGAATCATCTAATACTGTTCCCACTTCTTTGGGTGTTATTTTATAATTTTTTTTTGCCTTCCCCGGCTTCCCTCGCCTCCTTTTTACATTTACCCCCAGCTGGCTGTCAATGTGACATTTGGAGGAGTGATGTGGCAGCGAGCGGAGAAGAGGCAGGCGATTATGCTCGGCTAATTTGAAACCATTAGAAGATAATCAGGAGAAAGCACTCGCGGCTCTTTGGCTTTTAGCTTTTAGTGCTCACAAGCTTTGCTGCCAATTACCTGCTTTCTGTGAAACAAGGTCAGACCCCCCCAAAAAAACTTTTCCTCAGAGGACACACACACACACACACAAACACACACACACACACACAAAAAACAAAAAACAGAACAATCTAACCAGCTGGTTGGCCACCAGGGTAGCTGCTGTGACAACTCTGAAATTGAATAACGTCGCCTAAAACAAGCACCCGCCGTGCCTCGCTCACCCACGACGCCGGTGTGTGTGTGTATATGTGTATGTGTGCATTTGTACGTGCATTTGTTTGTGTGTGTCTTGCCTCTCTACTTGCGCACCTTGACCTAAGCAGGCAATCTGTTACTGCAGAGTGTGGGAAAGTGACAGTCAGGCAATCTTGGCCATTCAAGGGCTGGGAAGGAGAGACCACCATCAATCCAGCTGGCCTTCTCCGGATTAGGGCGTTTGAGGTTAAAGGAAGAGACGAGGCACACATACACTCGAGAATCTTTTATAAATCTGCCACGGAAAGTATGAGAAAGGCCGCGGCGCTCCCTTACACACGCTACGGCTTACTTGTAGGAGTTTTGAAGGAGGTAAAAAAAAAGGCCAAAGCAAAGAGGAACAACAAAAAAGGGAAAAAGGAAGCAAAATGTAATCGCCGTACTACATCTCCAAACGTCTGCAATGTGCCCGTGTTGATAAAGAATATCGTTTTAGATTAACGCTAAGCCTTGTGGCTGAGCTGCCGGTGGTGCTCTTAGCAGTGAATCACATAGACGCGCGCACACACACCTAAACACACAACACATTCACACCCCACGCGTGTGTCTGCGCAGCGACGGCCGCGCGTTGGGTCTCGCACGGCTATACATCCCCATACGGTGTGACTCATTGTTGATATCTGCTCCTGATCTCCTTCAATTATTCATGGTGACAATGTGACTTTATGTAACGACAAGATACATCTGCATTTCATGAGCCGCTGCGCACGCACACACACGCACCCACACGCGCACACACACACACACACACGCTCTTAAACAAATTTTGCCATCACGTCACAACAAACAAAACACAGAGCAGCACTGATCTCGTTTGATCAGAAGCCTTGGGGTATGTTTTCTATAGTAGGGCACGCATGAGCATATACACACACACACATGCAAACACACATACACACACGCACGTATGCACACTCTCTAAGTCATGTCTGCCTGGCGTTGCGGAAGTGAAGGCAAAGAGAGTGCACAGTCGTACAAGGTGGACCGACACTGCTGCTGCTGCCGCAGTAGAAGGAGCTCGAGTGGCACAGCAACGCCAGTGGCGCCTCCTCACCTTTATTCACTCCTGGCAGACGGGGAAAACAGAGGAAGAGAGAGGAGGAGAAGAGAGAGGGGAGATGAGAGGGGGTGATGAGAGAGGAGAAGACTCTGCCTCTTCCCCCGTCCCAGTCGTAGCCCTCAGCAGCGGCAGCGCTTTTAACACCCGGGCTGCCTGTGAAACTTTCAAAGGAAGGAGCGGATATGAAACAGATGCGATGGCCTGCTGGAGGCGCTCATGGAAGCGAGGGAGAAAAGGGAGAAAAGGGAGCTTTCTTTTGTGTTTTTTTTTTTTTTTCTCAAGGAGGATTTGGCGCATTTGAGGCCCGTCGTGCTTCCGTCCAATCCGGCGATCTGGTCCGCGTTTGACTTGAGGACACGAAGGTGACTAATTAAGCTATTTTTTCGGCTGGCGTTGAGGAGTATTTTTCCAGACGAGGGTCCACGCGAGGGCAGCAGCTCGTAAATCATACGAGCCTTTAATTGGTGTTTGCACTGAAGGAGGAAAAAACAATGGAGGAGAGAGAAGTGAGATATAAAGGCGTCATAGCTGTTTTTGCTAACAAGCTCTACGCAGGCAGCCAGGAATGGTCAAAAGAGGAAAAAACACACTGGGTGGATATATTTTTTTTTTCTCTTTTCATAATACCAACTAATGGCAGCTCCTGCCCTTATGAAAAATGTGTCTGTTTATATATTCCATATAAGCTGTAATTCTTATCTTAGCCTAATAGAGGTAAATCCACAGCCTCCTCAGGACCAATAGCTTTGTATTTAAAGCTTGGCATCTACAAACTGAGGCAGGCTTGCCAAAAAGGCAAAGCAGATTTTGTATTCAAGACATCAGATGATTTAGCGGCTTATGGTATCACACCGAGGATGATAACGAAAGGAAAAAAAAAACAAAAAAAAAACAAAGATGGCTAGACAAGCCGACTCCAAGGTTATAGATTCTTGGTGCGCTGGCAGACATTTTCTCTACAGGTTCCGTTTCTTCAACTGCTTAATACCACTTCCTGCCCTTTGATCTTACAGTTCCAAATACCATTCCTCATTATGTCATTTTGTCTAGACGAAGGTTATTGGAGATCACAAGCACTCCCTATAGGCGACGGTGTTTTGCGCCCCACCACTTCCCATTCTCCTTCAAAACAACACCACACCTGCGTCCCAAAGCCACATCAAGTCCAGTCCGGCACAGCCTTGATCCACGAGCGCCGGCGGTTTTGCGCAAACAGCCTTTCTCTGATTCTTATGTTCCTCTCCTTCGGGCCTTAATGGGGCGAATCTCAAACTAGTGGTAACAATTTTTCAGTTCATTCATTATTCATACAATTATTCATTATTCACAATTACATTCATTATAATGCCAGTAAAAATATCACAATAGGACTGTATTAAAATGGAATAAAAAGGGCTTTCAACTGACTAAATTATATTCGCAGAATCAGAATCGAAGAGTTTGAAATCTATATGAGCCTTGGTGGTTTGATTGAACAAATTAATATTTTAGAACTGTGCCTGTGGCAAAGCTTTGATCACTCTGTATCTTATCCATGAAAACAATTACTGCAGAGGTTCATGGTTATTCACGTGGAGATACCCAGTGAGTATGGATTAAATCCAAATTCAATTCTATGTACTAATAAAGCTAGATAGTATTATATTGATCCATGCAAATTAGCCGTGGAGCCGGGCGGTTCAAAGCTACAGCATACGGTCTCATTGTTCAATCAGGCATTAAAGGGGCCCACCAAATTACAGCTTGACTTATCGTGGCATTCAGATGGCCTTTCAGCTTCATTCCCCTGATCCTTAAAGGTCCTGAAGCATGTTGTGTGGAAGGCAAACCAGCAATCAGCGCTAACTAATCAATACCAGCTGATTGGCTCCCATTTGCTGCTCTTCACCGGATTAGTTAAAGTGCACACGGTAATGGAGAGTGTGTGAGTGTGTATGTCTCTGTGCGTGCATGTGCAGGTGCATGTGTGTGTGGGACCATTAAGGATTCTGACCCCAACGTGCAGGCCTCCAGACTCCTTGGTTAGCAGCCATTAACTTCTAACCTGAGCTCAGGTCCAGGGGTCCTTTATTTCAATCTATGGCCCCGCTGATGGACCCCGTGGTCGGTGCTCCCATGTTAATAGCTTTGGAGCATTAGGTTTGGTGCTCTGGTGACGCGTGCTCAAGCTGGCTGACACACACATTAAAGGTACAGTTCTCCCAAAATATAAAACAGGTAATTTCCTTCTTACCCCTGGTGCAATCATCTGTTTCAGTGTCTGTGTGATTTGGCGAGGTTTCCAATCTGCAACGACCTTTTCGCAGCACCCAATACAACAGGGCATTTATGGAACTCAAACTATCAAAAATGTACATGTAAGAAATTCAACAAAAACAATGACATACCTGACCTAATCCACAGTCTTCGGGGTGGAGTTTTGTTGGGAACGATTTCCTGCCGAAGAACACTGGTAAACTGAAACTCTTTGCATTGAATTTGAACTTGTTGGCGGTGGATAGATACACTTTGCTGGTGTTTTTCAGGTATCCTTGTCATTTTTTCACATGCAAATTTTGATGGTTTGAGCTCTGTACAATACCAATCCAGTCCCATTGTATTGGGAGGAGGAGAGGGAAGGTAAAGGCAGACTGGAAACCATACCAAATCACACAAGCTATCTGGATGAGCATCTTTTATTGTATTTTGGGTGAAATGCTCCCTTAAAGTATACATATTATATATACACACACAGGGAAACATTATGCATACATGTGTTCGCACACACGCACACAGAAACTGGTTGTTGCCCTCTATGGCACATGTAGTCACTCTCAGGTGCAGGATAACAAACTAGACAACAAAACATTAAATTCCGCCTCCACATATGCTGCGTTTTCAACAGTCAATCCCTGTAATGCACATGAAAGTGAAGAAAAAAACAACCTCGGGTCTGCTGAGTAAACTAAATTGGACTAAACGGGAAGATAATCCAACAGTCCATTTTATGGATGTACCTGGGCTCTCAGAGATGCTTTCCTGCTATAGCCGGCTTACCATGGTTCCTGCTCCTGATCCACACAACACAGGAAGCAGTCTGGTGGTTTAGTGCGTGTGTGTGCACTAAACCACATTCACTACACGGCACAAGCCTCTCCCGAGCTATCACAGGGAATTTCATGAGCTGGTTCTTTTGCTTCTTCAATAATACTGAGTGCCAGGGGCAAGGTGTTTTCTGGTAAATACCAGCACAGCAAGGTAAAGAGAGACAGTCCAGAGTAAAACATGGCTTAATCAGAATTGATTGGATCGCATTCCCGGTCTTACTTGTTATACAGCACCATGGAGGAAAAAACACCATAACAACTCTTTGGTATTTTTATAATGATTTCTCTAGCATACTGCTAAGCTGGAAATCGGCAACAAGAGGTATTTTGTAATTCATTCAGTGTGGCTGTTCCTTTGAATAACTGAATAAAAGAATGGAAGATAGTTTTAGAGAACTAGGACATGATTATCTAGAGGCAACAACTACTTGAATCAACTGATGAGTCGCACTAATCACAGGACAATGAAGGACTATTCCAACATGATTGCAGAGTTTTTGCTCATTTCCTGTATTCACTCACTGTTTTACATCAGAGTAAACTGGATTGTGATTGACAGATTGTGCCTAATGTCGCTGCAGAGAACATCAGCTATTGGTTAAAATGTTGGTAGGATAATGACATAGTAATAGTGGGGCAATAGTTTGATAATAAAGAGGTAATAATTACGTTATACTATGTGATTACCAAAGTAATGATCAGGTAATGGCTTAGTATTAACAATGGCTATATCTGTTTAATTACTGGATTGAATTTTTTGTAACAGATTAATAAGGGTCCAAAAACAAAGGGCAATAATGGGGAAACATTTTTAAAAAAGCCATGAGGCAAAACTACTTAGTAATAGTAAAATAACCTGTTGAAAATAAAATGGTTTCATCAGAGCAATATTTGGATTAAAAAATGGTGACGTGGTGACATTAATGGGTTAATAAACTGATAATAATGAGGCAATAAGTTTATGTTTTCACAATACTAGATGTATATATCTATGTATGCATGTATGGATAGATAGATAGATAGATAGATAGATAGATAGATAGATATACCAATTGTATATCTGTACCAATACCAAGCTGGTACCTGGTTTTTACTTTGATAATTACATGGTATGACTTAATTATTACCTCTTTATTATCAAACTATTACCCCACTATTACCAAGTTGTTACCAAACCGTAACGTAAGGTGCTACCAAAATGTTTTTTGGAGAGGAAATCAGGGAAGCAGAAAGTGACAAATGCACACATTAATATGAAGCGCTGAACTTCTTTCAACCTGGCCTCTCGTTCACAGTGATGGATTACCTCGGCTTCACCTACCAAATTACAAGTCTCCGGAGTTGTTTTCTGTGCCGTTTGTAACTGTGTGGGAGTGAATGAGCGAGGGATGGCAAAAACCGATCCCAAAATGTCTGAAACGGTGGTGCGCGCGCGTGAAAACACCCGACAAAGGGATGAAAAATGTAAAGACAATGGGGGGAAACTCGCACGGTATCAGCATACAGTGGATTTGCACTTGCCGCATTGTGTGTCATTGGTTCGGAAATGTGAAAATGAGGCGCTGCTGTTGTGTCAGTGTTGATTGGGTTCCAGATCCGCAGACTCGCAGCCAGCTTGTTGGTCCTCCCCGTGTGAAGAGCTGTGAACAGCTGGTAGAGTGGAGAGCACCTGACACACTCAGCTGGAGCCCGCACCGCCGCGCTCAACACACACACCACCTCTCACTGGGCGTACAGCTGCTCTTGCTGCTGCTGCGCCGGGTGATGGGGAGGGTGTGTTCGTTCTCGCTCTCCCTCTCCTCTGTCTCAGTGGGTGTCATTCTCACGCAGTCTTTTAACTTTTTGGTTTTTTCCCCCCTCCCCGCCTTTAACACTCCTTCTCTCTTTCATGCAAATGTGCGCGCGTGCACTTGGGAGCGCCCGTGTTTTTGTGCAAACACACGGACGCACGCTCCTCCTTCCCGTCTCATCCCTTGCATCACTTTGTCTTCTATCTCCCTCTCGCGCGCACATCGCTCACACGCGTTCTCTTTTCCTCTCCATTTCTATGCTTTTGCCTTGAGCAGCAGTCTAATGAGGAAGTGGCTGGTGTTGAGAGTGTTCCCCGGCTCAGAGGAGAGATAACAAGCCCATATGCTATTTACCACAGTGGCCACTGCAGTAGCCGGCCACTGCCAGCTCTCAAAGAGTCCTCCCAGGAAGGAATATTCCCCATCAAATCTCTAGCTGTGCCATCAAAGTGCCGGGGAGGAGCGAGGCGCATTCAGCAGCACTGCCTGCACTGTAGCCGTGCCTCTTCCTATGACTCCTGTAATTATTTTCTCTCAATAATTGATAAGCGATTTCTTCTCATTAGCGAGATGCATTTTTATTTCCTCCAAGGGCCTCGTTCGGCCACAATGCATATGTCGGCGTCTGAGGGAATAACATTAAATTGTGGTGAATGCACCGCAAATGGAGACAAAGCAATATACAAGAGAAAGAGCTTTCAGAGCGCAGTAACTCTCTCAATCTAGTCTGAAGTCATTAATCTGCATATTTCATACAACATGTAATTAGGCGAGACAACTTCCCCTTCCGAAAAGCTTCCACATCACAGATTACATCATTCGAGATGAAGCGCTTGATTGGTATCATTCAGCGGCTAACCACCCATTCAACAAAGTCTCCCGCAGTTTTTGATCCCCCCCAAAACTTGTTTCTTTACTTCATTTTGGGGGAATAGCAGGCGTCCGTCAAAGAGACAGCCACGCCACGGCATATGCTGCATCACAAGTGGTGTTTAGCGCTCTCCTGACACGCTGAAGACTTGGTATGTAAAGCACTGCATCAGCGCTGGCTACCATATGGCCCAACGAAATAACATGCCAGACATCTGGTGGGGCAGCGGACTCAGGGAGAAGGAGCAGCCAGCCCGCGTGCCCACGAGGACGTGCAGGAAAGAAGAAGGCGATCCACACAAAGCGCGTGGCAGATGTTGGCGGATGAATTCAAAAGCCTAAGATATTTATTCTCTTTGAAAAAAAAAACTCCTGACATAGACAATATGAAACACTTAAAGGGGAACTTAGCACGTTAATAGCTGATACAGTATTTTTAAAATCCATTATGTTTCGGCCCTCCAACATGCTTTTTCTTCAGCAGGGAAGCACAGGAAAAGTCGGAGAGTGGTTGAAAACAGCAGGCCTGTGTTTCAGACGTTAAATCAGACAAACCATAACGGCGCGCAGATCTTCTTCAAAGCGCCCTGACACCGGCATACTACCGGTGTGACATCTCTCTCTCTGCCTGATCCACAAATGGGCCTGTTACTCCCCACCCACTCGCAATTAGTCACTCGGTATGGAGTCACACCGGAGAGCGCAAATAAATGGGCAGCATGTTTGCCGAAAATTTACTAAGTGGCAAACCAATTGAATGAATTAATAAATGAATGACTCAGGCATCTTTGGTAACATTTTTGATTAGACTCATTCTCCATTCTGAAGTTTAATTTACGCCTAATGGATTTCCAGCCGAAAAGCTCGCCTGAACTTGTCTCTTTCATTGTTACCAGGTGATTAGCCCGGAGCTTGATTATGTTGAAAAGCAAAAGCGGAACATTTGCAAAACAATACACATATTAAATAAATGGTGCATTATTATTTTACTAATGCCTGCCGAGGAAACCTACAGCGAGTTGCATTGTCCCTTTTTTTAAACGTCTTTGTGGGAAACCAGAAGGCAGTCTGAGGTAAATCATCATTTGAAATATTTGACAGAGCAGCCAGGTTTATTGTATGACGTTTTCTACATGTTCCTGCCATTCCTTTGAGGCTGTTTGTGAGACTGCCTTCAGCATGGTGGACCTATGGCAAGTCCATGACCAAATGGATGTAATCATAAGAAGACCACAGCTTTCAACTGTTCCTAATATTTTGTACATCCCATCTGCAGTCTTATACTATTGAGCCCTGACAGGTTAACTCTCTGCTCTCATGCAGAGCACACTGATAAAACAAGATGAACACTGGCAGGGCTGAGTGGTAGGGTCACACACACACACACTCACACACACACACACACACACACACACACAGCAGTCGATCCTAAGATTGGTACAGGGCACTGAGGGAGAAGGGTGACAGGATCTTATTAAACCACAATGGAGCAAATTGTAAAAACACACAGTCACAAGACATTTTTAACAGGCAGCCACAAGCCCACATATTCACATACTGTACATCCACACATCAACACACACAAAAACACACACACACACACACAGACGATGACTGAGTGTTGGCTGAGTCTCCCCCACTGACACACAACCTCATCCTTTTCTCTCAAACCCTCGGTGAAGCAGGTGAGGTCACGTTTAACTCTGCCACTCAATCTCCCTCCCAGAGCCATTCAGAGCAGCTACAAGGCTGTCCATCTATCTGGCCCGGGTCATGTAGAAGAGCAGGCGTGGCTGGCAGGGCAATGGAGAAAAGAAATAGTGTCCGTCCACGTCAGAGATAAGAGCGGGCAGACGCTGTCCAGAGGCGGTGGCTCGCGGCTCGCCTGGTTAGCCTGTGAAATATGGCTGCGGCGGCTCACCTGCAGCCCCTGTCAATATAGCCCCGGCCCGTCATGTGTGTCTGTGGGATGGCCCCATTTAAATGCATGAGAGCGCCTCTTCCACCCGGCATAAAGAAGATTAAAGGAGACCCCTTGCTTTATTTTTTATTTTTAGAGGATTCAGTCTAAGCAGCATAAGCTCTGCAGCCCAGGGAGAAAAAGGGAATGGTAAATTGTTGCTTTCATTAAAACTTCAAGGAGTCAGTTTCATTATGAAGGTTCAAAGGCAATGGGAAATGTGTGTGGCTGTATTTTCCCTCTCTCTCTCTCTCTCTCTCTCTCTCTCTCTCTCTCTCTCTCTCGGGCAGCTGCATTGACAAAGATGGGCGATGTGACGACTACATGTAATCTTGTCCTGGAGTGCTGGTGTATATGGATGTGTGTGCCGTCACTTGTCGGCCGTTGCGCTCAAGGCGGGCATAATGAGGCAAGGCGAGGCTTATTGCTGGCCTTCACGCAAGCCCATGCTTCACAGGGGTTTACTATAGGCTTTTGAAGTGCACACACCTCACACTCCTAGCTGCTCTGAAACCCCTGTGGTTTTTTTCTTCAAGCTAAATGAGGCTTGGGGTGTATTTTTAGAGATAGTGTCGTTATGCATTATGACAAATAAAAAAAAAAAATTAAAGCAAGAAAAATGATGTCACTGTGTTGATGCATTGTACATTTAGTTGGGATCGAAGGCGGTGTGTGTGTGTGCAAGTGAGCGAGAACCAGTATCCGGACACAAATCGAGGACTGAGCTCAAGATTTAAAGTGTCGTGCTCTACGGGCCCCTTAGTCACTGGAAAGCCCTTGACAAGCAATATCTTTGGCTTCGACAAGAGGCCACTGAGGGCTGTTGGTTTGGGGCTTGGCAAGGAAGCGATTTTGTTGGATGTTTTTCAGCTCCGGTAGAAGGTCCATTGATCTCTCTTTATGTGTTTTTTTCCAGACATGTAAGGAGGGATCACGAGGCCGGAGGAAGGTGGTCTGATTTCTATGGCCGGCGGCAATACAAGCCCGAAAACGTGTAAGTAAGGCCGATCAGGCGGCCGGTACCTCGAATTAACGATGCTCAGCCAATGCGCCTCTGTCTTTCTCAGTTTCTGTCTCACATCCTCTCGCTCGCACCCCCTCCCCTCCCCATAACCCCCACGGAAAGTGCGAG
>OMLF01047778.1:0-14667 GCA_900302615.1 Holocentrus rufus | reverse complement strand
GTGAGTGAATATCCCCGGCCCACTGACTCACCACCAGTGCTGTTTCTGGAGGATACTGGAGCCCCAGCGTGCCAGATCTTGTCGAGGCGCCGCCCCCACATGTTGAAAACAAAGTCTCTGCAAGTGTGGAGAGAATGAATACAAACACATAAATCATATCCCCCCAAGTATGTGCAGTGGTATCTTTTTTTTCCTTCTTTTTGGTGATTAATATTTTATCTGAGTTTTTTTTTCCCCTTTAAGACTATAAATGGAAGACAACATGTAATAGACAACACAAATCAGAATAGATTTCAAATATCCAAAAGTCATTCAATACCAGTATGAGTGTGACACAGCAGAATATATACTTTGGAAAATTCCTTCACGAACCAAACAAAAAGGAGGAGACAAGGACAAGTTGCTTTGTATGCACTAAATTTGCAACAATTTCAGTAAAAGCAATATATAAAGGTTATGGAGTTCATCTACAAATTTCACTTCAGGCTTGCTGCTCCCAATGGTGGGTGCGTCATCACAAATGCACGCTGTACAGCTGAGCTTTGTTCAAACACACAGAAATTTATTTTAAATTCTAGTGGAGATCTCAAGGTTTCCAAAGATACCAAACACGTCCTCCTGAATTGCAGGGAAATGTGTAAAAAATGATGCACAAGACATGTAGATATTTTCTATTTGATGTAATGCTGCAGCTTTAAACTATGGCATCTTGGCTTTGAATATTTCACTCAAAATAAGTGTGATGCAGCTTCAATGAGGCGTTGCAACCCGCAGCTAAGAATACACTGTATGTGTCATTGTTATACAATATGGAAAAAACATGTTTTTTTCTAACTTTTAAGCTACTTAGGGGAAACTTAGAGGGAAATCAGAGTTCAAGGGGTTGAGGTGATACTTATCAATTCTCCCAAAAGGCGGACAAGCATTCGTACGCTGCTATTTTACTAAGAAGGAGCTGCCACTCACTTTAAGAAGGTACCTGAGCAGACTTTCAGCGAACTACCAATAATCTCCTCACCGCCATGATGGTGGTTTGAACAGTGCAATCAGTTTGATATAAATTTTACAGCAGACTTCCACGGCAAAGTGCTCAGGCAGTTCAAATGAAGGATTAGTAGACAAATACATGAGCGCACGGTTAAGCATCCCATTCAGGCTGGTTTTGGACAGTCTGTGTAACACGATCCCGGCGGCGGCGGCGGGGAGTTTGCTGCTCTCACCTTACGAACTCCGCGCTTGACAGTTTTCTTGTGAGAGCTCTGCTGAGAGGCACACAGTCACACAATCTGTATGCGCGGTGAAATACCAAAACCGGCGGCTGGCACGAAAGCGCTGCCATCAAATGCAAGAGACAATGTGAGAGGCTGTCAAGCGCCAGGTACTGTACCACAGTCCTGCTGTCTGTAACGACAGAATTTTATGCTCCAGTGAACATGCAAGGACCACCATGTCACAGCGCACACACACAGGGAAACCGTGAAGCGCAAAAAATAGAAGAACTTGACAGATACCAAGAGAAACAAAATGGCCTCCTGTCAGGACGGGTCAGCGGGGAGAGGCTGGCCAGAAGCCACTCCCTCACGCCTCAAACAACTCCAAAAGAAAAAAAAAAGGGGGGTGGAGGGGGGACTCACTCGTCTGCACACTTTGTACCATTAGCAAGTCATTAAAGAAGAACACACACATTCACAGCCTAATTTGAGCAGTCTGGACAGCAAAAGGGGTGAGTCATGACTGTGTGTTTTCATTTTTGAGGTATTTTCATACAGATCTATAACAAAATAAAAGCCAGACAGGATCCTTGTGGGCACAATTCTTTAAGCTCTGATAGCCTTTAACACAAGAGATATGGACAAAAGGCAACATATAAATTATTTAAAGTCTGACCAACCAAAAAAGATCAAAATGTTGTCTAGACACAACATTGTATTACTCATGCTTGACTTGTTTGATGTACCTGCCATCGCTTATTACTTGTATCTGCATAAGTAGCTCATGTAGACGGACGCTTTTCATTAAAATAGGTGAATTTGATTTTCTTGCCAATTTTTTTTCTGTATTTGCTATTGTTTGCTTTTATAACCTCATCATATTACAGAATCAGCCGCTTTGCCACCGATAGAGCAAGTGATTCAGTCATCACTGTTTTCCTCCTGAATCATCGTGCAGAATGACAGTTAAGTATAAATATTACTTTTTTTACTAACCTCCATAATGCACCTTGATTAAACAAACAGCGAGGAGGCATCAAAAGCATTATGAGTACGGTATGAACATGCTGTTTTGTGGAACATTATTCTTTCTCAGCAAGACTTTCAGAGAACAGACATTGGGTAAATAATATGAGTTCTGCAGTGAACATAATTGAAGAGCAGACAAAACAAACATAAAAAGTGACTTTGCACGTAAAAAATTAAGGTATAAAACAGAAATACATCCATAACAAATGCAGGCAGGAACAGTGGATATGTTTCTGGTTTTCAATTTGTCTTACAGTATGTTTGGCTATAATGGTGTACAGAACACTTTTTATGTGCCTTCATTGTATTTCTGAAAATGTATGTGCAGACTAGTCGAGTTTCCTCAAGAAACAAGATTGATTCACTGAGAAAAAAGGAAAAAAAAATGAAAAAAGAAAGGCATTTTGTCTCATATTCAGAGTTAAAATCTTGTTTTTCTTCAAACATGGAAAAAAAATGGGCCAGTACAATGCGATAATCCCACTGGTTTCCAATACTAATCCAGAATTTTGTCATTGTCTTGATCCTAGTGGGCTGATCTGCTTTATTCTGCCTTGTTTCAACATAATTATACTTGTTCCCATAAAAAAAATCCTGAAACAAGTGAAACTGCACCAGAAAAAAAGTGGGATTATCTCATAGATATAGAACTATAGATGCCACATTATGTCATATTCATGGGCTAACTGTGAAAAACCTTAGCTCTATAACCTTGGCTCTCTCTCCTCAGCTCCTCCTGTTGGTTCTCAGTGTCGCTCAGCCTTGCCCTCACCAAATTTCATCAAAGTACTATGAACATTCTTGAACCCTTTATACAGGAGTTCCTCAAGGCACCTTCCTGGGTTCCTCTGTTACGCGTTACTAGCGTTATTACTTTGCTTTATTATTACTTTACTTTATTAGCTCATTACTTTAAAAAACAGTAATGGTGTATTAGTAGAAAAATAAAAGGATTATAAAGACAACATGAACTTTTTTCACCATAGGTTCCAATTGTAGCAAGTTTAGAAATGTACCCAGGTAAGATGCTGCCATATTGTGCCATCCCAGAATGGAAGGTTATTATGACACGTCGCAGTTTTATATCTATGGATTATTTCATCCCAATGGCAGATCTTTTCACTTGTTTGAAGAAAAACAAGCTTTAAGACTGAATATGAGACTAAATGAGTTGTTAATATGGAGATTTTTGCAGTATTCCCACCATTTTATCACAGTATTCTGGTGACGGCAATCAAAGTGTCGATAAAGTTTAGTTACTGCACATGCATAATTCCTTCCTCACAGCTTTCTGGTGTAAAATGTTCAGCAGGACGCCGCTGTTTAATTGTTCATGTGTCACCAAGCTGAATGTGGTGGGAATACTTCACTCTGGAGAGACGTCTCCATATCACGACGTTTACTGCTGAGGGGAGGAGGAGAGACGCCGCTCAAGGGAAAAGGGAGAAAGTGGGAGGTAAGGTGTGTGGGGTGGTGGGGGGAGGAGGGGCATAATGACAAGCCATAAAATTTTTAATGCCCCCACACCCTGCCCCTTTCTGCGAGACACTCAATTATTGATACTTTTATGGTGCGTCCAAGAAGCTGCAAAGAGGTAGGCCAGTAGGACAGTGAGGTTACTGACAAAAACAACAAGAAGGGGGAAAAAAACAGCAAACCCAAGCTATCTGTCATACTTGCTGACTACCCAAATGTACAAAAACACACATACTGGTGGAAGCAATAACATTTGAATGTCAAAAAATAATTCTTGGAGTAATATTTTCTAATATTACAGCCACCGCAAAGGCCATGAATGGCCATGGGGGAAAAGGAAATGACTTACTACTTTTCCTCTGTGACAGTTCATAATTCCATTTCCAATATCTTTTCTTTTAAAAGTTTAAGGTCGCTCATGATAGCTGTACTTGCCGTATCTAATATACGTCTCTTGAAATGTATTTCTCATTCTTTCTTTATTTTTTTTCATTCAGCAGGATGACATGTGACAGCCAAAGTGAAATCTCCTTTATTATTTGCCCATTTTGTGCCCCTGCATAATTGCCCATTGCTGTGTCTGAATGCTCTGTAATTACACCTTCCCTCAAAGGGTATCGAACGCACGCCTTTATTGAGAATGATGAACTGAACACTGACTTAAACAACGGGCCTCGGCTCCTGCGCTGTGAGGGAGGGAGAAGGATTTCATAATATTTTCCACGGCTGGTGTCCCAGATTTGCCAGCGGTTTTCAACCCAAGTCGATACGAGCCCTTGTCATACAAAGTAAAACAACTTCCGATCACACCTAAAGCAAACAAAGAAGGTCCCGAAGGAGCAGGAATACTTTTGTAGTTGAGTGCTTATGAAGAATTCAATCTCCAGTGGAAATATTTCTGGATGGATGTGGCATTTTATATTTGCAAAACATTTTGCACAAAGAGAAAGAAAGGTCCATGTCCACTTTTCCCTAACATACTGCCAAGTGATTACTGGCCATGTGGCCACTGTTGAATTGTAATTGGAACCAGAGTGGCCCTATTCTGGCTGCCTCCAGTCAGTAGATATGCCACTTGTAATGTATGGCATCCCACCCACTCACTTCAAGAACACACTGCGGCTCAAATGTTTAGCTCATTTTCCAAGTTTATTGGGGACACAGGCTGCCCAATTTACAGTTGCAACTTCAAACAACTGACCATGCACTGCTTCTCTCTCTGTTTGCGATAACTAAAGTGTATGCCTCCAGTGTCTTTAAAGGGATAGTCCAGGTTTTTACAAGTGCAGTCACCATTTAGCAAGCAAGGGAGCAAAAAATACCATTGATAATGGATGTGTTTTCTTTGTGCATACTTAAAAACATCTCTTTAGTTTTGGGTCAAATCTTGTTGTTTATGGTTCACTTGGTTTCATTTTAGAGCAGCACACTCACAGCCAAGTGCTTGTTCTTGGAACAGGGAGGGAGCAGACGAGTTAAACCTGGATAATCCATTACATTTGTATGGAGAAGCCAATACGTCTTTATGTGTAAAAACCTGAACTATCACTTTAAAGGAGCACAATGTTTTTTTGTTTTGTTTTGTTGTTTGGAAATTGAGTGTTTCATCTTTATTACCTTGTATCGACAGACACCAGACTCTCTCAAGCGTGTCCAGCACAAATACGGCAACGGGCTACATGCTAATGGGCTAGCACAACACAAGGATGTCTATTGAAGCAACTAGCCTAGCTTGCATGGATTGAGGGAAATAAACCTTCCAGCATCTCTAACACTGAATCCTTCGACTGATACATCTTGTGAATTTATGACGAGCAAAAATGAAAAGATAAAAACAAGATATTAGCCATGATACTGGCAGTTATTTTCTTAAACATTCATACAGTTTATATCTCTGGAATAGAAACAAATAAGTTTTGACGACAATACTGACTATCTGGCTAGCTAACATAAGCTTCAAAAAAGATGTTTTGTTTAAAAGTAATTACTTTCCAGCTTTAAGTACTGAACATACGGTATTTGGAACAGAAAATGCTCTGCCCATTTTCTCTGTCTTTGCATTTCTGGTTACTGAATTTCATAGCAAAGGCACAAGCTAGTGTGGATAATCCCAAAAAGTAAACAAACAAAACTAACTCACAGTCTTTTCAATAAAATTAACTGTAAAGACAAAAAACAAGCCCATCATTATCTTTGTACTGGACACACTGGAGTGAGATTGGTGTCTAGGGTTTTATCTGAATCATGGTACAAAAGACAAAAGGGTCATTTCCCCCAAAATTAGTTCCCCTTTAAATAATTGTAAAAACACTGTAACAAGATGGAATTATTGTAATTCAGAACAAGATCTTTTGATAAAGCATTGCGCCTTGAATCCTGCACATTCATACCATATAAATGAAACAATGAGGGGAACACACTAGTATCAATATCAACAGGCTGAGGATAGACTGCATGAATGGGAGGCTCAGACGCACATGCCCTCAAGACTGGTGATCTTTCATTGGATGCTGACACTCGCCAATTACAACCCACCCACATCCCACTTGTTTTTTAAGAGCAATTAGTCAGGCCCAGCTTGTATTCCAGGAAGGTCTTGGGAGCTGAGGGAAATCTGCCACAGGTCAGCCAGCTCAGAGGAAGGTTTAGTGCTTAGAGAGCCCCTCTCCATTCAACTCTGCGCTTGAAATGTGTGGGCTGCATTGAAGTGGAGTAACGGAGTGAGAGTTCAGCACGCTTAACGCCCCCGAGGTCAGCTATGATCATCATCAGACAAGAACCATAACAAAAAGACATACACATGATCATTGGGAGGGATTTTCTTTTCAGCACAAAGCTGGAGCCACATTAAGGATTTGACAGATTCAATATGGCAGAGGAGGAAGGAGAGGGGGGAGGGAAACATCTACATGCCAGCAGTAGAACTAGGTACAGAAGAGAACTTTTTCATGCCGCTTGCGCAATAGATATAAAATATTTTCTGACACATTTTAATAGGAGGGAACATTCAGCTCCGGACCATATGGCTTTCTGCTGAGGAGAGCAAAAGCAAGACTTGTCAGATAAACCTTCCAGGTGTGTGACTCAGTGAACCAGTTAACACTTGTGAAAATGAGCCAGGATGAATGCATACAGTGCCTTCGGGTGAAGCCTCAAAAAGCTTCATTAAAAACACTGATTTTAATGACAGCACCCACGACAAAAACCTTGCTTTCTTCAAACAAGTGGAAAAAAAACTGCAAGTGGTATGAGATAATCCCACTTGTTTCCAATGCTGTTTCACTTGTTTTTTTTTTTTTCTGGGAACGAGATGAAAAAAGGCAGAATAAGGCAGATCAGCCCACTAGGATCAAGAAAATGACACTTGACGCAAGAAAATTGTGGAGACATTTTGATTAGCACTGGAAATAATTTTTTGGTTTGTTTTTATACTAAAAAATTAGATTTTAAGACTTATTATGAGACTCAATAATTTGTTAAGGTGGGTTTTTTTTTTTGCTCTGAATAAAACATGGATGGGTTGTATTGAATGAACATAGCCAAAGACCTATTAAATAAAAAGGTGTCAGGAACCGCTATTGTCCAACTGGAGAACAATTTCTACTTCGGATGAAGAAGAAAGCAAGTAAACAAGAGGAAAAGCATCTGTGTTCTTGGCCCAGGAGGTCTGACAATAAATTCAGGGGCAGTAACAATGGTTGTGCGACTTGCCTGTGACCTCCTGTCACGGCATGATAAATACCTGGCAATGGTCATGGTCGCCCAGAGCAAAAGCGGGGGATTGTGGGACATTGATGGGAGCTTTGTTTCAGTTTGGCATGAGGTGTTCATTTCCCTCCGTTCGTCCCCGTTGACCCTCCATCCAACATATTTACTGCCTTTAAACACAACAGATGGCGGGGTTGTTCATGTACAGAACAGGTCAGGAAACAAACACCGCTCATCGTAAGGAGCCGCGGAACTATTTTAACGTCCCGGCGGGTGTCATTTGATTCCCGGCTCGTCTGCAGAGGCGGGGCGAAGCGGGAGAGAAATGCACGGCGGGCATTAGTACCCAGCGGATTATTGCTGTCGTGTTCACGTTTTTTTTTTTGAGCTTATATTCCCCATTTCTCATGATGATAGTGCTTTTATCAAGGGTCTGCTTCCTGATTGCGGGGCCTCCAAAGTGACCTGTCTGGGACAACAAGAGAGACACATTAGCAGTGTTGTGAGCAATTTCCACTCGCCCATCAAAAAGTGCACCGTGTCCAGTAATTGTTGTTTAATTGTCAGTGAAATGTTGTTTTCTGGTTTGACAGTTCGAAAATAGACATCCGAGGGGGTGGTGGGGGGGGGGCTCTCCACCTCTTAGGCTTATGACAAACTGCATCAAGCAATTTCTCCTTTCTAACTCTGAAAAGTTTATAATAGAAATCAGCCCCCAGAAGATTCATTTGTATAATTTGGGATTACTTTGTGAGGAATATTGCTATTTGCTACCAGTTAAAGTTCAGCATGACCTTTAATAAGTGCATCTAAGATTTATAAAGTGAAAAGGAAAGTGTACAGTACTTCACGGTCGACGGCTGTTGGTATTTGAAACGCACTGGATCTCCGGCTGCTGTCGGTAGGAACGTGCCGGGGACATTGTTTACGGTCTTTTCCGCCCTTTCTTGATAGGATAAAATGCTGGTTGTGAGATGTCCATTACAAGCTGCTCTTAAGCAGCGACAGAATCGCTTCGCCTATCAGTGTGCGCGCTCAAGGCCACTGAAACGACTGAGCAGGCATCAAAATCAGAAATGGCCATCACGCTGCAAGGATCTCTCTCTCTCTCTGGGAGAAGCTTCTGCTAGTGCACTCCACCTTCTGCATCTCTCTCCATCTCTCTCTCTCTCTCTCTCTCTCTCTCCTCCTGCTTTATCAAGGCACCGAGACCCCCCTGGGAGGCTCTGATCTCCAGTGCACATCCTGAAGAATTAATGACTTCTAATGTACCAGTTAATGCAGAAAAGGCGGAACATCCATCATAACTGACAATTTAATGGCGCTTTCATAGATGGGCCACTCACATCTTTCCCATTCTCCTTCACCATTTTTTCCCCTTCCACTCTCTGCCCAAACAGACACACTCACGCACATACACACACACACACACGCAGACATATACTGTAGCACATGCACAATGCACACGCAGAAGAGCAACATTATCCCTCTTCATGGTAAATGTTTCCAGAATGATCTGGGAGGATCGTTTAGTAGCAAGCACAAGTTACATTAAATAGCATTAGACATGGCACATCCTTTTCACTCAAGATAAACGTCATCTAACTCTGAGCCTTATTCTACAGCACATACTTTTATTTGTCTGATATGTCAATAACATTCATGTTTGCTAGTTGTGAATGGAGAGACTCTCCGCATGCCATACAGAGAGCCTAATATATGGAGATGCAGAGGAAGAGCCTTGGCTTACTGATGAAGGCTAAGCTATGAAGTCTAGATACAGGCATGCTATAAGCCCATTATAGCTTTGCGTGGCAGGGCTGCCTAGATGGAGAAATCAATTGGAAGATGCAACATACATTTCTGCACATTTCAATGTATCTATGACGCATGCAGTAAACACAAAATCTGATGTACATTCACCGAACCCAAAATCAATTCTCTAAGCACAATAAGTGTGTAGTTCAGAAAGATGAAGTGACACTTCACCACCAAATCGAATTTTTTTTTCTTTTCCTTTTTTTAGTGAGTATCTCCCATATCCATTTATGCATAAAAACACAAACAGGGATGTTTTAGAAATATTTGACTTACAATAGTATCGCTCAGTTGTCCATTTACCCGAATGCTTATAGGCGGTGCTAATCACTGCTTCAAGTGATATGTGTGCACATTAACTGAAGATACACAGTACATAAAGCCTGCTGTTATACGAGCCAAACAAAGGCCCCCGCTACTAAACAGACTGATAGAAAACCACCTGGCTGCCCGGCCTCTCTGTGTGCAGAGTTGATCTAGAGTGCCAATATTCCCAGGAACAACTTGCACTGGGAGCTAATGTCCCTTTTAACTGATCTCAAATTATGTCCAGAAGACCGTCCAATCGATGGGAAGGCCCAGTGATGGGAGACAGTACCGCCACGCAGCCAAACGAGTTGCTGTTTCATAACAGCGAGCGGAACTCATTGCAGCATCGGAATCGGCCTTTGTAGGGTTTGGCCCGAGAAAAGGAAAACGGTTTTGACTCAGCGTCTATTTCCAGGTAACGCAAAACTCCACTGAAAAGTCTGCCAGGAAAAAAATAAATGGAGATCAAGAGTCCGCGCTCAGAATGCCGGCGTTAATGAAGAAGTTGTGAGGTTAATGGCTTAAATGGGGAAGTTGGTGAAAGTACTGCTAACATACAGAACTTTTGGGTCTCTGCTGCAATGCTAAAGGCTTATGCTGTTTGTGTGTGAGGAAATACAAAAGGACAGTGCATGCATGAGGATAAATATGCATGTACAAGGGTTAGTTTTTTAAATTAATTAATTGATGCATTTATTTAATCTTCGAAAATATGCACTGCTTGTACAAAATAGTCGGGAAATCTTCCAGATTTGGGTTGCAGTGCCCTTTTCCAAAGTGTATCTATCCGCCCCCAACGAGTACAAATTAGAGGTGAACAGTTTACCTGGGTTATTTGGCAGGAAATAGTTCGCAACAAAGCTTGTCACGTATCTGTGTTATTGTTTTTGGAAAGAGCTGCTGCTGTTGAGTTTTTCACATGACGTTTGGACAGTTTGAGCTCCATAAAGAAATACCCAACCAACCCCATTGTACTGGACATGGAAGATCGAAGCAGAATGAAAACCACAACAAATCACACAAAAACTATCTGGATGGATAGACTGCACTAAGGTAAATGAGAAAATAAAATCTATTTGCCATATCAAGTAAAAAATGTTTGATGTAAACAGTAAATGTCAAATAGCTAAAACTCTTGCTTGAGGTAGATAAACTTTTCATTTGATCAAAAGAAATGTAATAATTTGTGATGGAAATGTATTTGCTGAATAAAAACAGGACGTGCACCAATGATTTAATGACTGGTTGCTCTTTGACCGCTTACTTCAGACAGGGCTGGGTGTCATGGCGGATGGCAGGAATGTCAAAAGTGAAAAGACATTATCAGACATTATTCATTATTATTATAGTGATGCTAGACATGAAACAGCAGTGCAATGGAACTATGATTACAACCCTGGTCATAGATTTGTCCATCTTTGCAAAACTGGGCACAGCCATGTAGCAAGCAAACACATGAGGATGATGATGTCAGATGATGACATAGTAGCATACGCCATTATCAGTATTTAATAACAGCACTTAAGAATTTGCTTGTAATTAATTCAGATGTTTTATGGAAAGGCTGCAACTGACACTCTGACCCTCTGAAACACCAACATACATGCAACCCAATGTGTGAACACACATTGGCATTGATGGTTGCACACACACAAACACACACACACACACTCACACACACACACACACACATAAACGCATTTGCACACTCTTGGAATGGAGGCATTAAAAATTGATTTTCTGCTCAAGCTTCATGACCCCAACCCTGAAATGACCTGATTGCAACCAGAGAGGAAGACCAGGCACACAGGGAGTGTGAGTGTGTGTGTGGATATGTATCACTGTGTGTGTGTGTGTTTGTGTGTGTGTGTGTATGCATATGTATTTTCACGTGCATGTTCTGTGTGTCTGTGTGTCCATATGTAACTGTATGTATCTGATACAGCCCAATATAAGGCATCGCTATGGAGCTGCTGTTTTTATTATGCATGGCTCATCATAATGCATCCCACTGACCAAACTGTCTTGTGAGCATGCAGATATCCAGTGTCATCTAGTTGGATGTCAGTGTCCGCGCGTCGCGTTTTGACCTCTGAGAGCTGACAACACAGATTGCAAAATAAGCATGCGCAAGCAAACCTTTGGAGAATTTACTTTTCAAAGGAAAATTAAATCTGTGACAGATGCTTGCTTTCCTTGGGACGTCACTGCTCACAAGGATAGGCAGGTCAAAAGTGCAAGAAAAGCATGTTAGTATTGAGCAGGCAGATGGTATCTGAGAATCTCTTGTCATTGACCTGCAACCCGCAAACCAAATACAGTGGCGAGTAGAAACTGATCATATTACATGCTGCTGGACATGCAATAAGGCCTGTAACTCAGCCATGCGTTAAATGGGAAACATTGATGTTGTGCAATCAATTAGACATCCTACTTTAGGTCTGGATTTGGATCAGTTGTGCAAAGTCTGAAAGTTGGAAGACAAACCTCCCCATCACAAAGCAGCATTACTTTTGATCTGCACAGTACTTAAAACTTTTGTATGCAAGCAGAGAGAGAGATGTTGAACATTGTGTACGGCCCCTGTGAGTTTTGTTCATAAAGTAAAAGTGGGCACATGAAGAATCATGGCAAATTATAAAAGCGAAGCATAGCCTGGCTTTTTTTCAATTCCACCAGCTAAGTAGCAATCTGAAGTCAAATAGCCGTTGGTAACCGGTGGATGATGTTTAGCGCTAGCTCATTTAATTCCTTTATTATTTCTCAGCAAGCTCTCTGCTTCAGAAATCACAGGAAATTGATTCCATTATCTGTATCTTTCCTCTGTGTATAGCTCCTGCATATGAAATGCAACCCACCGCCATCTTAACATCATCTCTGCCATTGAAGTGACATTACTATTGCCATGGCAACAAACCTCCTTCTCCATAGAGAAATTGTAGAACACAGCTTCTTGTATTTTTTTTTTTTTGGAGTCAGGTATAGCACATTTAGATGTGTGCACACCACTCTGCTCAAATCAGAAACTTTTACCCCCAAAGATTTCTCACTAAAAACATTTGCAAATTTGTCTGAAGGCCTAAAACGAATAAGACACTGAACGTACAACATCGTATTTGCATGTCAGACTATGCAATCCTTTCTGTCCACTCAGTCCACTGTGGGATGGCGCCGCGGCAGGTCGTCCACACTGTCTACACAAAGTACCATCGACTAATTTCAAATTCCTATGAGCTGAACAAATCTATAAGATGCTGGCTCGCAGTTTTCTGACCTGTACAAACAGTATCTCTGTACATTCTCTGCATTTTCTGTATGCACGCTGCTGTACCTCCTTTCACAAACACACTCTGACAAAGACATTTTTCTGCACATATATTTCCATCCAGAATAATGCAACAGTTAAAGTGCCACTTTCTGTGCATACATCTCTGCATCTGTAAAGTGAATGTAATGACAAGGTGTGTTTTTTATATTTCCATATCCACTGCATTATTGCATATCATATATATATTGATATTGGTATGAGTTCTGCTGTTATTTTGAAGCCCTAATTTTCTTCATGCTTCTCAGCATTGTTAGTCATATGCACTGAATTTTCTTGAATCAAGTGCCATTTTCTTGAAAATTCCTGAAAGTGCATTGGAAACAAGCAGGATTATGTCATCCAACTGGCAGATTTATTCACTTGTGCGAAGAAAAACAAGATTTTAATACTGAATATGAGATGAAATGATGTCTTAAGGTGGATTTTTTTGCTGTTTTTCAAATTTGAGTTTTATATATGCGTATTTAACATGAACATAAGAGTATATTCCGTGTATATATGTTAAATTTTGCTTTTCTTTGTTTCTATGTTGTCCAGAATGAGGTTAATATTCTCGAAATAAACTGATAGTTAAACTTTACATCAGAAACAAGTGGGATAATCTCATGTCACTGGCAGATTTTTTTTCATTTGCTTTAAGAAAAACAAGATTGTAACAGGGAGTATGAAGCTAAATGACTTGCTAAGATGGAGATTTCTGCAGGGCGCTCACTGTGTTTTAATTGTTTCTGGATCAAGCTTCTACGTACTTCATCTGTGTCACCATTCACCCGGCTGGTGTGCACACTTTTTGGACTGCATATGGCTTCATATCACAGAGCGTGATAGTGTTTAACAAAAACACGAGAGTTAATTTAAAGTTGATGTAACACTGTGAAATTTCACACAATAAAAACCTCCTCAAAGCCACGCTGCACGTGCAAAAAGACTTAATTGTGACTACCACTGCCGCACATTCCAACAGTAGGGAAGAAATGGGGAGATCTCTCCCATTGTGGGCCTGAAAGGAGTCATTACATTAACAAATGTGGCAGTTAGATCTTCAAAAAAGCTCGGAGAGGAGAATTTGCTGTTCACTGCAGATTTTTGTCTGTATTTGTCACAGAAAGGACTGTGTGAGAGAGGAACAAAAAGGCTTTTGATAGGCCTATACTCAAGGACATCGACACAGTACCTTGCAAAATCTAATTTCCAAAGTGTGAAATTTCCTCATTCTCTCCCATGATAGCTTCATTTCATAGTGAAAGCTAATTATGGGCGCTATAATTTCTTTCTGCAGTCAAGTCATCACCTACTCAAATATAGAGCCACTCGCCAAATGACACAATATAATTGCTTTGGCAAAAACAAATGCTCTTTAAGACACTGGTCATTATGTTTAAGACATTTTAATACATAGAGGCTGAAATAATGCGTATTTATCTTGTTTATATGTGTGTGTATGTGTGTGTGTGTGTGCGTGTCTATTTCCTGTGTTCACTCCTAGTTGTTTTTCTCCCATCACTCACACCTTACATCTTACTACTGCTCTGCTTCTCCCCTGGAAAAGTTGCCTCGTTCCAACAAAAGTAAAACAGCAGAACAACAGTTACACAAGCAAAACAAACAGTCAGCCCACCCCTGTGACATTGTCTTGTTAAAAAAAGAAAAAAAAAGGCCATGGCCAGATTTAAGATTCACTTGGGTTGCAATCTGCATGCTAAGGCCCATCAATTTTTCATGGCTCTCACACTATGAGCACTCACAGCCAGAAGGGGGTAATGCAAAATTGATTTGTGTATTAAAACT
>OMLF01047777.1:0-23300 GCA_900302615.1 Holocentrus rufus | reverse complement strand
GATGTTGTTTAAATGTCCGTTCCAATCAAGCCAAAAGGCCCTTTTATGGGAGAAGAATCAGCTTCTGGACTATTTTTAGTATCGTCACTTTATTTTTGATTTCTGTCCCCTGTCAGCCGCCCAGATTGTATAAAGCTTTGAGTCTGCACTGTTAGAGCGCACGTTTAAAGTGCCTTTTATATGATACCGGCACTAATCTAGACTATAAAGTAAGCCTATATGGTGAGAATCATTTGTCAGGAAGTCAAAATAACTGATAGTTTGCCTTAGGTGACTGATTATCATGTCATTGACTCACAGGCACAGAGTGATTAGTGACATCATGACCATTACAGATTTGTTTAAAACAGGAAGACTGCAAGAGTGAGCTATATGCCTTCCTGTCACGATCGGTCAACGTGCTTTGGAGGTGTGTGTGTTGGTGTGTGTGTGTGTGCTTCCTGTTAAATCACTTGTGACTGAATAAATGGCGTCGTCTTAATCAGGGCTGTGTGCATAGACCTGTGAAGTGAAAGATGACCTCGCTTTAAAGCTGAAGAAAGGGCAGATCCTCTATAATAATGAATCCTCCACAATGCAAGATGGGAAAAAAAAAAGGCGTGCGAGTGATGAGTGCCGAGAGGAGAAGTATCCCTCTCCTCTCTGTGTATCCATCAGGGGTTCAGACTGAGTTTCACAGAACCTTATCTTCCCATGGGTAGGCACTTAATTTGGACTCTATACAGTACATCAAAGACGTCAACAACACTGAAGACGTAAAGCCATAAATTATTTTTTAATTAAAAAGAGTCTCAAGAGGCAGCCAAAAGTGCAGAGAGAGAGGGAGACATTTCCTGCTATATTGATGAGTTGATAGAAGTGTTTGAAGTTTCAAACATACGTCAGGCATCGTGCAAAAATGTAGGATTTTAAGACAACAGCAATACATAAAGGAACAGTTCTCTCAAAATACAAAAAGACGATATTTTCTTACTTACTATCCATCCAGATAGTTTGTGTGTGATTTGGTGAGGTTTCCAGTCTGCTGTGGTCCCTCCTGTCTCCTGGCAGTCCAGTACAGACTGGGTGTGAAAACCTCAACAGCAACAGCTCTTTCCAAAACAGTGACAAATACCTGACATGATCCACAGCTCTCAGGGCTGGCGGATTTTGTTGGGTACTATTTCCTGCTGAAGAACCCCGACCAACTGTATCCCTCCGCTCCAGATTTGTACTCCTTTAGGGTGGATGGATACAGTTTGCCAGGAGGACTGTGGACTCCATCCACGTGTCACTGTTTTTGGAAAGATCTGTTGCTCCTCTGCAGGTTAACTGTAGGTGCCTGACTAGAGGCAGATATGATCCAGAAAGGGATGTTCAGCGTCACTTGGAAGACAAAAGTGAGGGATGGAAACGATCATTTTAATAACAGGTTTTGGCTCCAGTCAAAGCCCTCATAAGGTTTATATATACAGTGCGTTAAAAACAACATGTTATATACAATGTAAGATAGTGCTATTGACCAGTAGGATACAGGTAGGAGATTTAAAACATCCTTACTGATGGAGGAGGGATGGTGGAGTTGGTTTAACCCTTTCCTGTCCTACGCTATAATTGGTGTTATACAAACAAATATCCAATATCCCTTAAAATTGTTCCTTTGATTTTGCAAACAAGAAGGAATAACAGAAACAAGAATAGAAAGAACAGATTTATAAACCCATTTATCAGTCCTCTGTATATCTCACGAGCTTGTCTTGACTCAAACACACACTGTATAAACTGAGGCCCAAAATGCCCCAAAATCTCCAAAGTCTCCAGTGAGATTTCAGTGTGACAGGAACTGCAGTATAAACGCCCAGGTTCACCCCACATAAACTCTCTCTCCTTCTCTCTCTCTTTCCAGATCTCCACTCACTCACTCACTCACACATACACACACACGCACACACACACACACACACCAAATATACACACACAAGGAATGAGTTTGGCCTAGACGCTCTAAACACGTCACAGGACATTCAGCAGCATTACCCACCATTAGGAAGAATTTACAACATCAACAGACCTACAAATCACCCAAACAGAGAGAGAGAGAGAGAGAGAGAGAGAGAGAGAGAGAGAGGGGGCGAGAGAGATTACGTTTGTATATGTGTTTGAAGTATGATTAAAAAGTTGGAAGGGAAGGAAAAGAAAAGAAAGTGGACGGAAACCTGAACAGCGTGAACCGCATCACTATGCTGGAATAACTACATATGACTCTCCAGGACCCCACAGTATGAAGATATACTTTCTAAAAACGAACCAGGGTTTTTCTAAAAATGAAAGATAACTCCACCACCAACTATCAACAGGATGTCTAGCTCAGGCATAAATTATGGGATGCGGTCCTCTTTTCTTCCTCTTCTATGTTCAGTGTGCCTTTCACATAAACGGCCCTTCATACAGTAAGAGAGTGGACTGGATTAAAACTCCATTCATCGCTAAATAATCTTTTTTTTTAAGAAAAACTCAACATTCTCTATCTTCAATCTTCTCAATCTCAACATCAGCATGTGTCATCTGGCATGTCAGACTTTGAGCTGATTGAAGCTTTGCAGGTGAATTCTGTGTTTTCAGGTAGGTCAAACTTTTCCAAATTTGTATTTTGACTTTTCAGATGCTGTACTTCGTGACATAACAGTAATACAAGTAATTCTAATAGTTTGTAACAAATCCTGAAAGAAAATGATCATAGGTAAAATGAGGAGGAACATCACTTTCCAGGTTCCAAAATAAAAAAAAAGGCAATTAAAGGGTCAAAAGGGTTTTCAATGTTGTATTAATATTTAAGGTTTATACTTAAAGCCATGTTGAAGAACTCATTTACAGTGAGAGGAGGTTAAGCCATCAGTAGGTTAACAGATTTTTAACCCCCAAATAAAAGGGGGGTGCGCATGTGAGGCAGCGATGGGCTACAGTGACTCGTGTTTCTTTGAGTGGGAAAGGCCGTTGTCTGCCTTCATCCCCCTTTCTCTGCTGTGCAGTCCTACTTTGAACTGAATGACCATCAAATCAAAGTTTTAGGCGATCATATAGCCTTTCATTATTGATTTCACAATTTTAACAAGTCATTAATCCAGAACTGTTATTATTATTATCTTTATTATTATTGTTATTATTATAATTATTAAGGCGGTTAATTCATTATTTCCCATGCCAACTTTTTCCCCCTTGAGTTTCAACAATCAGGTGATTCTTCTGAGGTGTCGAAGTGAATCTGACTTGTTTCAAAATAGATCTAGAAAAACAGTTAATCGTGTAAAGGTGCTTTAATTTGAAATAAGTCGAATTATGACGACCAATTAAACGGATTTATCACTTGTTTTAATGAAAATGTGTTATTTTGAGGCTGAACACCGGACTGGTTGACTTGCTGGGATGGATATTTTTTGTTGCAGCCTGGCTGTGTTCAATGCGTCTCCAAGTGCGCACGACCAGTCTGCAGCAGCGCTCCGCAGCCAGGCATCTGGCTGCCTGCTCTGCGTTATTTCTGGAGGTGCTGCCTCTCGCCCAGGCACCCCAACAGGTGGACGGAAGTCGAGTGGGTGAGAGCATCGTAAACCGCGGTCAAAATCCGTTTGCAGAAGGATATAAACTGTACACACTGGGAAAATGTCTCTAGCCGGTGTTGCGCGGTGAGCTGAATGCGGTGAACGCCGGTCTCTGCGTTTCTTGCCCAAATAAGACGGAATGGAAGTCGTGACCAAAATTGGCTGAGTGGATTTAGGAATACTGTCAATTATCCAAAAAAAATGAATGGGAGGAAATGTAGACTAGATTGAAAGCCAAAGGAGAGGACGGACTGGCATCACAAGGCACCAGTACATGAAGCGAGGTCTCCCTGCAGATCCACGTTGCAGTTTTCAAATTTGGGGGGACGCTTAATTCAAGTTGAAGCGTGTGGCCGGAATTTGTAGCGTTTTGCTCTCCGCTCTGTCAAATCTGTTGTGCTTTCGGGATTTTCTCCAGAGGAAGAACACCAGCCTCTCCAAGCGAAGTTCCAATGTCCACCACCCAAAAGGTTCGTGGCTTTCTCGAATGTATCACTTGAAATTTCACATCTTTAGTTCACATAGAGGAATGAAGTTAGGCAAATCAGAGCTGCACTCGAATTCGAGGTACACTCTCAAGATGAAAGATGCAGCAGAGCACCTGTAAAGGGTCCTCAGCTGAAGGAGGACTCTTGCAGGTACAGTGTTCACAACCGTCTTTTTAGTGGCCCTTGCTTCCACCTGGAAGCAAGAAATGAAAGTAGCATCATCTCAGTTGTGAGTCCACAGGCTGCTGACCTTATTACTGCAAATGGTAACAGCCAAGACCTGTTGTTAGTGATTATTGAACATGTGTGTTATGGTTGTTTAGCTCTGAATTTATGCATCTTCAGATCTGCCATTTCTTTGAATAGTTGACCTTTATGTGCTTGCTACAACTTTTGCAAACCGACCTTTTGTTCAACACTGTTGCCTCCCACGGCATCTGCTGCACTGTCTCTGTAGTAATAACAGCTCAATTCTTTATTTTTAGATCACATGTTTTCAGGAAATTTTGATTGTCTTGATCGCTTCAAACAAGAAAGACTTTATTGTACAGAAGGTATATGGTTACTTGACTGTCAAAATATGTGTCATAGCATCCTATCACCAGACTATGCACAAATGCACTTAGCACTGGTGGAAATGGTGTGTGCCCTTCTTTTTTAAGATGGCTGGGTCTTATATTTAGCAATTTCAGTGTCATGCTATTCAGCACATGTGAGTCTTTCAGAGATCCTGAGTTCGTAACATCGGTCTACTACCCAGACCATTTCTTAATTGACAAATGCCATATGGCCCTATGCTCCCCTCACTGATTCTATCAGGGATAAACAATTTTCACTGCTCATTAATTCACAGGACCTTCACAATATAGCTGGTCTTCCTTTAGTAATTCTTTAAACTTTTGCTTATTGGCTATTAAATAAGATGTATTCTAGATTTATCCATGTGGGAAATAGGGTAATTGTTGTTAACATAGTGTTATAATAAAAGAGTGTGTCCTTGCATCCAGTAAAAATTAAAGTATACCTCTGTTTTATTTATTTATTTATTTAAGTCAAGAAAACAGAGTGAACGTGCACATCCACAAACCCTCTGGGCAGATGCCAGACCAAACAAGACAAATGCAACAAGAAATGAAGAAGGTCCACACACTGTACTGTAGCTCCCTCGACGCTTATTAATTTTGCACCCACAAAAAGTGATGTTTCGAGCCAGAGGAAGAAGAGCCAGAGGAAGAGCCTTCCTCAGAGGAAGAGTCTTCCTCATTTCTTGTTGCCTTTGGGTTTTTGTTTTTACCAATTGTCTTGCTACACAAAATAGTGTTATGATACATAAGCCACCACAGGCTGTTGTATATTCCTCAGTGATCATTACATGCAAAAACACATTTACTTCATACATAAAAATACAGGATGAAATAATATTATGCGAGTCTGTTTCTCTTGTAATTGTTTCTCTGTAAGAAACATCATTTTACACCACATTATCATAATTAAAGTGGTTGGTCGTGGGGGTGACAAAAGCCTCCCAGAGTAGCCACTACTGGTGGTTCACTGTTCAGAGATATTTTTGATTCAAAGTGAAATCTTTCCACCAAAGGGCAAAATCACACTAATGTTCAAATGAGATGTGAAAGCACGCTTGCGAAACTGCTTTGCAGAAGAAAAAAAAAAGTTCTCAGTGGAACAAAACCTCCTTTTTATGATAATTTTTGGAGTCCTTCTATGGCCTGTAGAGTAAATTAGAGGGTGGAGGGGACATTTTTGCAGCTTTAAACTGGCACCTTTGACTGCATGACAAGTGACAGTTTGAAATAAATGTTGCTTAGGAACAGCAGCTAGCGATGAGTTGCATGGTGTTGCTTTAATCTCCATCACTTTGGTGTCATTAGCCTTTATTTAAACCATGGTAAATTCCTCCTGGCTCAGCACATCAGGCTGTGTGCCTGTTAGGGCTTCTAGCTCCAAACATTGCTGCTTACCACTTACCAAAGCAAAATAGTATTCACACTTGAAGATAAGACAATTTGCATGCTCTTGTTGTCCCCGAGAAATGTATAACCATGACCATAACATTTATCACGTTAGCTGAAAATTAAATTAGCTATTTTGGGATACAAGGCTTTGGGCAAGACACACAAGGTTTTAAGCAAATTTGTTTGTGAATAAATTTCTGTTTTTAATTTCTTCCAGTACTAACTGGACAGTGAGTCTGTTATGATCCGCGCATATTACTCACTGGATAGAAACACACATACAGCAATAATGAATTGTCTTGAGACAATGCCGGAAGAGACGAGGGAGTGCAAGGAGAGAGAGAGAATGAGAGAGAAAGAGGGGGAGAGAGGGAGTAACACTAACCACCTGTGTAGTATAGTTTTATCTTTAGCAACAGATTCCCCAACTCCCTTATCTCTCTTTTCTTTGTATTTTCGCTCCCCTTTTCTGATTGTGTACATTTTCCATCTGCATCCTCCGCACTTCTCTCATCCTCTCATTCTCCTGAGGCCTTCAAGCCTCTCTTACAAACGGATCCTAAATCTCCAATAGTCACCCTTTTCTATATACCTACCTATTTTTTTTTTTTACACCTGTTATAAACAAGATCAAGAAAAAAGAAGTTGATCCATATGACTCTCATGGCTTTGGTTACTCACAGAGCCATTTTTAAAGTTTGATGCATAAAAGGTTTACTGAGACTAGTGCTTGAGTATAGACATGAATGACAAATTATTGCTTTTGCATGACTTTCTAGATAAGGACCCTTACTCTGATTTGAGTAAACTTGAACTGAAATTATGGGACTTTTGCTTGGAAAAAAAAGTTTCTACTTTTTTTTCAAATGTTATATGATAATATTGTGTGAGTAACTCAAATACCATGGTGATCACATGGATAGTTTGGGAAGTTTAGGGTCCTAAATCTAAGTTTTAGTATCCACTCAAAAAATTGGTATGTCTGATAATTTGTTTCACTGCTATATTCTAAATGTGTGTATTTTCACTCACTTTCCTTCATCGTTACAGGCTCTCCTGAAAACTTTAGGTTATGTCCTCTGGATAGGTAATGCTTGGATAAGAGGGTCACACTGTGAACTCTTAGGGATTAACTTCCTGCCCTGTCTTTATCTCCTTCCCCCATTGCTCTCTCTCTCACCTCCTTCTCCTTTCTTTCCCTCTTACCTTCCCAATCCTGTCCTTTCCTCCTCCAGCGTGAAGCTCCCCAGCCTGGCAGCAGCTGTAGCAGTGACATCAGGGTGCTGGTAAGCTGAACCTCGGGGAGATGTCTCAGCTGTACTACCGGCGGACTGACAGCTCCTCGTATCGGGACCGTATCCCGCTCAGGATCGTGCGGGCCGAGTCGGAGCTGTCGCCCCTGGAGAAGGCCTACCTTGGAGCTGTTGAGAAAGGAGACTATGCCAGTGTCAAACAGGCTCTGGAGGTATGAATTTATGTCTGTATGATGTATGGACGGATCAATAGATGCATAGTGTGACTGGGGATGGATCAAGCCTCTAAGCCTCTAGATGATTGATGCACGAAAGAATGGATGAATAATAAAGCCGTGACCTGATTGGATTGCTTTGGTTGAATTGTGCTGATTTGTATTTAGGCTGAAACTTTTAAATTAATAATGACCCTTCTATCACAAACTCGCTTAATCAGGAGGCAGAGATCTACTTCAAGATCAATATCAACTGTATTGACCCCCTTGGCCGGACGGCTCTGCTGATCGCCATCGAGAACGAGAACCTGGAGATCATCGAGCTCTTGCTGAGCTTCAACGTCTACGTCGGAGATGCCCTGCTGCACGCCATCCGCAAGGAGGTGGTGGGGGCCGTGGAGCTGCTGCTCAACCACAAGAAGCCCAGCGGCGGCATGCAGGTATGGAGGGGGTTCAGGGAGAAGAGGGGGGCTGGGAGGTGGTTTGATGAGATCCTTACTGAATTCTCATTCTCTGCTATTATGGCACATTTTCATCATATCTGCACCTTTCTAACTGCTGTCTTGTTACTGGTGTTGTCTTTTATGTTGTAATGCATGTTTGTATTGCTTCTCATGTTTTATAAGCACATTGGGTTTTGGAGAAATGCACGTTTTAACTAAATTTCATTATTATTATGAGTGTAAAGTCAAGAGCTATTTTATTCATGAAGCAGGAGTGTGACACTGCACACACAGGAAGGTGCACACACGAGTCTGGGGTGCTCCTGGGAGGATGGAAGTGGGCTTGTTGATGTGTAATACCATGGCTTCAGAAAGTACATGCTACTTTTTTTCAGTTTTAACCAATTTTTAACTGTGACCCAATTATTTCATCATGCATTTTACAATTCTGGATTCAAAACAACAGTATTTTCATCCTGTATGAGCCGTGTTTTGAAGGGACTGTGTGCCAGTTTAGTTTGTGAGAAAGATGTGAACAGCCTCATTTATCAAGCAAAGTACAAAAAATTTCATCAACTCATCCTAGATATATATCATACAGTGTATTTCACTTTTTTCACATTTCATGAAGTTTCCAACTTGATGAATGATGAATGAGGCCAAATTGTCCTTAACTAGCTAAAAAAACTAACAAACCAGCAACCAAAAAACAATCATTATCAGTCCAAACAAGATGTAAACCACCATGGGCGACTGGTAGCCAGTCTAAATTCTGCTTGCGTTCTTCCCTCCTCCTCCTGGACCAATTTCTGCATAAAGAGAAAAATCTGACTGTGCTTCTTTCTTTGACAGACACTCTGCAAAATCAGCCTATAAAATATTTTTACAGTATTGCTTGTGAGCCCTTTGCAGTTCCCCAAGACCTTTTTTGGACCATCCAAGATAATTACCTAATACTGTTGGCAACTACCAAACCTAATGGTTGAAAAAGTAGCCTGAGTCTGCATAAATAGTGCATTAATTCCCTCCTGTAATAGATTTACTGGGTTTCCAGTATCTGATCTATCCAACTGGTGTGCATCTATTCAGTAATTACACATATCTAACTGAATCTCAAGCAAGCTGGTAGACCAGTGACGTCCCCAAAACTTAATTAAGTAAAAACAAGGAGGAAAAGATAACTACAACAACATATTGAATACCCCCGTTCATTGTGCAGGGAGATCAATATGGTGTAGCATGAACTGCCAGTGAAAATCAGGAGGCAAGCAAGAGTAAGTTAGACAGAGACATGGATTAATGTAATAACTCTACTGTACAGAGCCTAATTTAACAGCCCTAGCCACAACCCCCTGTGAAAATGACCTGTAGAATACAGATTAGTGACATGACAAAACCAAAGAAGCCACAAACAGTCCAGTCAAAATCCTAAAACACAGAACTTGCCTTCACCAAATATCCTCCTCTGGAGCTTTGAGTGCAGCAAAATATGAGTGCAGTGTGCAAGTAAGATGGAGAGATAATCATGAAATGTGCTAATTGAGTTAGATCACTATATCAGTTGACTGAAAATTAGCCCATAAAGATAATTTATCATTACTGAAACAAAGGAGATGGAACCATTTTTTTTATTGTTTTCCTCTCAGTAGGGGAGAGAGGGGTAAAATAAGCCGTTTTAATTGGAAATTAAAACATTTTCTAAAGCTAAAATACTTGCAAAATGCGTAAGTATGAGTAATTTAACAAAACATTGGTCTTTGGGCTGAGGGTAGAGCTAAATTGCTGCAAAAGGGAAGGATAAGTTAAGCCTATAGGGGTAAAATGTCACACCCTTTACTTTTTTCCTTGACCTGAATCCCTAATTGTCTTGGGGTTTTTCTTGAGTCTTGTGGCATAATGATCCCTGCTCTCTGTAGTATCACTTGAGCATATTCTGCACATGTGTTTAAATTAACTCCATTTAATAAAGTGGAAATGTAATTCAATTGGATTAAGCTTTTCCATTGGTTTAATTCACCCCAAGTGGTGCTTTTTGCCCCATAACCGCCATTTTGCCACCAAACTACTTCACACAGCTAATGAGGCCTGCAGTTATGATAAGCATATGATGTCATATTCCACCTTTCTAAGCTTAAACTAATGAAGACTAAACTAACCAAATAAACGAAATTATATAAGATAAATAAACTAACTAATAAAGTCTCAAATATATGCTGTGCATTTCCATTTAGACACAGCAATCATGACATCTTCAAGAAAAAAATCTATTTTTTTGATCATGCTCACTTCCCAAATTTGCGATCACATGGTTTATTTTGTGTATGGTTGCCTAGCAACAACAGATGGGTTATCTTACCCGTGCACAGGTCAACTGTCCCTGCTCTCCCCTATTTTATCCTTTGATGGTGGTGTGAGATTAACTGTCACACAGATGCCAGTTCTGATCAATAGAGGAACAAGATCATCAAAACATCAGTTAGCTAAGATCTAGGAGAGCTAAGGTTGAACTGATAGGAATTCATTTTGGATTACACACAATCTGAGAAGGCACTGGCGAAAAAGGCTGTCGTATATTTGTTTAATAGACGATCACACATCCTGTCTCCCTCTGGTTTTCCAGTGCTGCTTTGCACAAGAATCTAGGACATGTTCTTACTGAAAACACTGCTTTACCACCATTGTTGTCACAGGCATTTGATATATCATGACAAGTAAATGGGACTCAGCATTCCTCCTTTGGGTGCCTTTAAGCTGAGAGTGCGCCGGTTGTTTGCAGGGAGAATGGGTCGAACAAGAACAAGGCCTAATTAGCACATTCACTGAGAGAAAATTTAATGCCTTACTTCATGACTTAAATCATAAATCATGATTGGTTGGTTAAATCTTGTAAGGATGCTGATTGGCCTAAGAACACAATGTTGCCATTCACAAATAAACACCTTCATCTAGCTTAGGAGAAATGCCTGTTTAGAGCTTTTATTGCTGTAATCAAAAACAAATGCAGTCTAATTAATTCTCAGATTGGTGCCCCCTCACCTTGATTGCTCTCTAGCTGAGGAATGTTTGTTCTTCTGCTTTTTCTAGCTACATACACAGTTTAGCGCAAGCACACACACACACACACACACTTGCTCTCACTCTCTGTCGCTTCTTAATACAAAAAGTTGCAGTGATGCATTGTTTAACACAAAGGAACAGATGTTGGTGGTTTCTTTGACTAACTGGAGGGGAAATTTCCTCTTCACTTGTTGCTGTTGTGTGGCTGCATTGTGTTGTCATGGAGGAGGCTGTGTTTTAGTACCGATGAATGAAAGCGAAACGAGACACGGAGAGAGAGGGGAGGAAGAAAAGGACGAGAAGAAGGAATAAGAAGCGAAATGAGGGAGCGACCGAGCAATATGCAAAGAAGGAGATTGAATGGGTTTGTTTATTGAATGCACGAGGATAGAAATTAGATATAGTCGGGAGAAATTTCCAGTCTAAACCCCCCAGGGCTGTGACATCTATCACCTGCCACATCTGCTCTTTACCTTAATGTCTTGGTAAGCGAGTGCTTCTCTCATGAATAGGATGTGAAAATAGATCGCCTTAGCACTGCCAAATCTCCCCAAGAGAAGCTCATTGGTTATATTAAAAGGCTGTCTGGGAAAAGTGCATCTCATTTGTTGCCAGTGTTCTCCAAGATTTATTAATCTGGAGATTCATTTTGGGCATTGCTAGAATTGTTTGTATTTGTCTTTCTGTTTTGCAGCCTGTCTGAATGCTGCATTTATAAAAGTCTCGAAAGCATATTGCAGAGCAGTTTTCCAAGAGAAATCTAGGGAAAGGGATAACTTAATAAATCAACCTCTGACAATCAATATGCATCCGTTTAGGTATTTTATACTTGATTTTGCTCAAAATAAATCAAATTAGAATTGCTATTGTGAGCCAAAGGAGTCAAAGGATCTTATAGGAGGCACAGATGCTGTAGCTCAGGGGGTTTCTCGATGTTTTGATTTAATTTTTTTTGTTAGATCTCATTAACTCCCTTGTATTTCAGGGTGCGCTCCATTTATAAATCTCTTTTCACCTGCTTAGCATCTCCACATGGAGTTAGTTATATAAGGGGAGCCCTCTGCTTTGAGGAGGGATGCCAGCTCAGATTTACATATTAGTGTGAGGTAACATAAACATAATCACAGTTGCATGAATGCTTACCGATTTAGTTTTATTTTCCACGCACTCGCTCGGCATCCTGTTTTTGTGCAAGGTTTCTTTTGGCAATACTGGTAATTGTGTAGGATGACAGGTGAGACCCACAGGGGAGGCTTGAAGAAACGCAGAGCGAAACAAAAAAAAAGAGAAGCAAAAGCACAGTGCACCGCACCGTCTTGCACCCAGCAGATGCTAATGTTGCATTTTTAATCAATATGCCGATGGTGGATCCTTCCTTCTAATATGAGTAACACAACAAATACACATTACACGGATGAGTGGGCTATAATTTCGTTTCATTTTTCCACTATTATCATAACTCCACATCTCCCAGCGAGCGCTCCTCCTGCTACGTGCCTGGGCACCGGCCAAGGCTGTTTGATGTAGATTATTTGATGTCCCTCCTCCTCCCACATGGAGAACAGAGTATCTGCTGTAACTTCTTAGATCACCCTCCTCTGCAAAATATGAAGACTCTCAGATATGGCTCGATGCCACTCTCAGAAGTTCCTATTGCACTGTGATTGCTCTGACAGTGAACCTGACAGGTAATTAGTGCCCGATGATAAAACGGCTTTTGGGTGCAACGCGCATGATGAAATATTTGGGGCAAAATCCAAATTTTCCCTCGAAAACATTTTGAGACTTTGAAATTTTGTTCCTTGAAAAGTGTTGGGGGGGGAGAATTTCATTTTTCATCAATTTAATTTTAAAATTTTTATCACTTGATAATTTTTATTTTTAAATTATGCCAACATTGTAGAGCTTACCTTACCTGGTAATTGTCAAATACTGCTAAAAATATTATAATATTTATATATAGAGGTGTCTCCCTGGTAGGGCTGATATGGTAAAATAAATATATAAATTAAATAAATACTGCAATAACTGTGACAGAAATGTTATAATTTTAGCTAATTTTGGCATCATAAATTCATTTTTACTGAAAAAAACTATTAAAATGATGATGGTGTGATTTTTGCTGGGGTCTGTACCATGTCTTCTTAAGTCTGGAGAATACAACTTAGGTCAGGGTGTCTCTGTAGCACCACAATAGTTCATTTATAATGATGTTTTATCACAGATATTACCTTCATTATAAGCTGCACCCCCTGTGATTTGGATGTTGTACTTGACCATATTGCAATTTAGATAATATTTAATTTTAATTAGCCCTACCATCTGGCTCTTAAGTTAATTTTGCCACCAAGTATTCAACAGGTTGCAAATTACAATAAGAATGTTTTCACTTGGTAACACTGCTGACTAACAAGTACCTACAGTAATATGTATTTACAAACACATGAGTCAGTGTATGAGCATATAAAAGGCTTTTTTATAGTCAGTTCATGCATTATGTCCTTAATGTTGGTGAAACTTACAGAAAAATCCACTTTTTCCTGCATTCACCAGACATAATGCCTGTATCCTGGCCAAATCCACCCTCCGTCTCTATCAAGATGCTAATAGTCTTTTACCTATCACATGTTTATCCTCCAACCATTTTCCGACTATTCTATCTCTCTCCTCCCCTTCTCCCCTCTCTGTAGAATCAGATAAAAGGGCTTCAATTAAAATAGGACAAAGGGGCGAGCTTATTCCCCTGCAGCCCGCAGCCCTGTATTCCCACTGACTGACGAGGGAATAGCGAAAGGGCTTAGCTGGAGTGGATGATAAGAGGGGATATGTGGAATGAGTTTCTTTCCAAGCGTAATGATTCCCTCTGAAATGTATGAAATCCTGATACTTTTTCTCCCTAAAGAAACCACGCTGTAGCCTCTGGCCTTTTTTAAACGGTTTTTCGATTGATTGATACGGGCTACGTTTTGCGCACAAATGTTTGCAGAGGGTGTAATGTCTCCGTAGTGTCTGCTGCAGCTGTCAAAGGCTTTAATGACTATTTGCATGATCCCGCTTATTTCATTTGTGCTCCTTTTAGACACCATTGCACGCCGAGGTGAATAGGAGGTTTTTCCAAGCCTCTGTCCTCAACCAAACCAATTACCTCACTGTGCATTACTTCACAGTCACACCAAGGCCATATAATTGCTAGAAATGTAGCCCTTCCAGGTTAATTGTACATCTTACTAAAGCCTTTATTTTCTTGCCTCGCCTTGCAGGTTCCTCCTATCTTACTGGACAAGCAATTCTCTGACTTCACCCCTGACATAACTCCCATCATCCTCGCTGCACACACCAACAACTATGAAATTATCAAGCTCCTGGTGCAGAAGGGTGTGTCTGTGCCCCAGCCGCACGAGGTGGGTCAACCATAGAAGTAGGGCTCGGTGATATGGACAGAATCAAATATTGCATTTTCACTGACCGTATATCTCAATATTGATACAGTGACCATATTGGATTTAACTGTTGGTGCCTTTATAAGCTATTTACACCTGAGAGATTTTTGATTAACAGTCATTAGTAATGTGGATTTCATGATCCAGCAGGTAAAGGAAAAATAATAAAACAACTGGAAAAGTCTTGTGAGTTCAGAAATTGCATCCCTTTGCTGTAATGCAGCCTTTAAAACCAGGAAAAGACAACATTTATGCTATATTACCATATTATGATGTACACGGGACATTCAGTCTCATATCACAATACCAATATTTCTTTGCATCATTGCTTACAATGCATATATTTCCAGACTGGAATATGATTCATTAATAAACACTGGGAATCCTCATTGACATTGTGTTCTTATTCATGCCTATGGATGCTTATTTAGCTGTGTTTGATGTTGCAGGTGCGCTGTAACTGTGTGGAGTGTGTGTCTAGCTCAGATGTGGACAGCCTGCGGCACTCTCGCTCCCGCCTCAACATCTACAGAGCGCTGTCGAGTCCCTCGCTAATTGCCCTCTCCAGCGAGGACCCCTTCCTCACTGCGTTCAGGCTCAGCTGGGAGCTGCAGGAGCTCAGCAAGGTGGGAACAGGCCCAACGGATGGTGCAGCTGAAACAAGAGAGCATTTGCTGTGTCTGAATTTGAGCCTCAATAGCCGCTTTATGTTGAATTCATTAAGTTTCGCTCTTGTCTTATGTGACCTTTCAGTGTTTGTATAATACCTCTGCCATCCTTATGCTATTTGTGGTGCAGAACGTGCTGTCTGTTTATTAGTTAAAAATTAACATATAATCCCCTTGCTAAATGTCATTCCATAATGAAAAATACATCATGGTTAGATATGAAAATTCATAGAACAAAAAAAAAATATTCAAACTGAATTATCACAAATCCCTAAAGTACCTTTTTGACAGCGACTGCAGAGCAAGGTTAGTGCAGTTAAATTGTCAAAAAATGATCTATTGACTATCACTTAACTTTTCCTGACAAATTAATTTGCATCAGGGTGCAGTGAGTCGCTCTGTTATACATTTTACCTGGCATAGACTATTTAAATATTCCATTTTAACATTTGGATACTGAGTGCTTTCAACCCACTTTAGTTGATTAGATAAAACAGCCTTTTGTCCAGTACTGGCCCAGAGAAGAATAAAAAGCACTTGGATGGCTCATACAGAGAGGTGGTATATTTGATAAATACATGCAAAGAAAAAAAGCTTCATGGCACAAATATATTTTCATTTCGAGTTAACTTCCAGACAAGCATGTAATCTGAAATTTTTCCTAATAAACTGCCTTGCTGTTCAAATTTTTCAAGTTTGTTGATGCTCCACGGTATTTATACTCATGTGTGTTTCTGTCAGGTTGAGAATGAGTTCAAATCGGAGTATGAAGAGCTATCCCAGCAGTGCAAGCAGTTCGCTAAGGACCTCCTGGACCAGACTCGCAGCTCCCGGGAACTGGAGATGATCCTCAACTTCAGAGACGACATCAACCTGCTGGAGGAGGAAGGCAACAACGACCTGGCCAGACTCAAACTGGCCATCAAGTACCACCAGAAAGAGGTATGTTTAATGCACGAACATGATATAGAATATGGCAGAACCCTTCCTTTTACCGCCACGCTGTGTGAGGTGTGAAGTGCTGCTCACCAGGCATTCACAGAGTTTTTCATGGCCCCTCAGAGGGACTCAGGTGGACAGTCAGGCAGCGTCACGCCAAGAGTGAGCTGTTATGCTGCAGTGTGCCACAGCTTGAATTTACACTCATCTGTGGTAAATTTGGCTTTCCATGTTATATTGCATAACGATACAAAGCGCACACTGTTTATATCAGAGTCATAGTTTAAAGAAAAGAACAGCTAAATTCTTGTTTGTCTTGGTTCCAGCAGCATCTATAGCATTAAATGGTCTTTTTTGGTGTTTTTCAGTCATTGTAGTCGATGTTCAGACCTGCTGAAACGGTTAAGACACTCAGTGCAGACTGTGCAGCAGATGAGTTTTCCCAGGAAAGTGGAACTCCCCTCATACAGAAGTTGTTTAGAGCAGCCACTGGAAAAGATTTCAGAAACTGGGTATAGCTTGAGTCACCGCTGTGTTGCATCATACCAATCAGAGATAAAGCAGCAAAATAGATACAGTATGTGTGAAAAATGTGTAGATTGTCATGATTCTCCAGTATGTGTGTATTAGAGCTTAATCTTAGAGACTGCAGTGACAGGATGGAAGCATCTGGTGTAGTCAACAAGCTGGTGTCACACACACACACATACACACAACCACAAATATAGTCTTGGACACTCTCACACACACCTTGCTATCATTCAAGAGGAATGCTGTGCAGATGTCACAGCCTAGTTTGCAGCATTACATCTGGATAAGTATCTCAAATTTCCATCCTGTCAATCAAGGGCTTATCACCATCATCATCATCACCATCATCATCATAATTATCATTTTCATCATCATCATCATTATCATCTTCATCCAATCTCTGCTCATCTTTCTCATATGATCCCGTCTCCTCCTCTTCTCTGTCTGCTCCTGTGAACCATGGCGCTGTGAGATTATTACATCTTCTCAGATATAGCAGATATAGCTAATCACACAATCACATCTGCATATCTATGATATGATTAATGCCACATTTAATGCCATAAGAATCTTGGAGCACATAAGTAGTCACATTTCTGTTCAAATTTCTGTCTGTCACGTCTGTCCTCCTTTCTCCCTCCAAACTTCCTTACCCAGTCTCCACTGTCATATCTTGTTCACAACCTTGAATCCTCAGTTAGCAGTTCTTGCTGTTAGGTGTTATTGCATGCCAGTGTGAACTGGAGGGATGACGTTAATAGCAAAATGTGCCTAGATTAGAAGAACACAGACATGACACCACAATAAAGACAATTAAAGTCATGTTTTATTTAAAGGTACCAGATGCTGGTTTGGGGTAAGATTCTAGCAGTTTACACAGGGGCGGCAGTTGAAATCACTTTGGCAGGCAGCCTACATTTTTGATAAGCAGGGAAAGTCCTGCATACCTGGAAAGAATAAGAAATGATCATTATAGCTGTGACCTTGTGTATTTCTGTACCCTGGAGGCAAATACTTAAAATTCACAGTTGAGTTATTTAGAAAGCTCTCTTGTAATACCCATCAATTTAAGTAAATAGATTGTAGTTGCCATAAGTTTAGGTTGTTAACAGGAAGTGTTTAAAGGCATAAATCCGAAGGAAACAACGTACACTAGATTAGTAATGCCTTTTCTATTTACACATCTGTTCATGTAGTTAAACAAGATTTACTGCATGTTAGAGCTGCCTGTGTTCAATTGTGTACTTAAGGCAGAAAAGAAATGTCTATCTTGACTGAATGTACAAAGCAGTAACTGGTTGTTGGGTAAAAACATGGTTACCTGGGTTTTCATTTATGCATTGGAAAAGGATGTGGTGAACCAGGCTGGGGCATAGAATTAAGTGTTGCTTACTTTTAATGTCCGGTCTTAGTTTCAGCTTTCTTACTATTCAAATTGGAATGTATCACGTATTTTTTTTTCTTTTTTGGCAAAACATGTAGAATCAGTAGTTGTTTGAAATGCATGTCAAAGTAAATAAACAGTTACACAAGATATGATAAGAACCTGGTGATTCCATGGGAGCAACATGTGCTTCCTATTACAGTTCTATCATTTCTTAGTTACTGTGATATGGTAGTTTAATAAACACGTTCTAAGTGGATAGAGCCATAAACTTTTAACAATTTTATAAGGAACTCTTATCTTAATCCCTATGAGGTATTACACTGCTGTTGTTAATATAAACCATTAGTACCTGCTATATTATGTCATCCAAGAGCTTTATTCACTGCAATGTATTTACTAGAACTGATGAATAATACTAAATAATTTAGTGATTTCTATTTATACCTGCTTGGTTATAATTACTGAGTTACAGTTTTAATCAGCTTGTAATTTTCTAATCCTTCCACATATTTATGGGTTTACTTGGTAAACTTACTACTAAGTGTACACATGTATTAGATTTACCTTCTAAACTTAGTATTAAGGACGAATGTAAAAGGAGAGGTGACAAAATATAGATAAAATCAGTGTTTTTTTCCAGGGTTGTGTTGTGTTTGGGGGAAGCCCTGTTTTGATAAACTCGCCCGGCTGTGTAATTCTTAAAAGTTGCACCCGGCAGGCAGCGAGGGGGTTAACCAGATAGTATGCTGTGGAGTTGTTCCCCTGAATATCAAGGTGAAACAGATATCACCTACAATAGAAGAGATGAGGAAGTGTGTGCAATACTCCCAGGAGCCAACTCTAATTCATTCAGCTGTCTTCTGCGGGGGGGGAGCTCTGCCTGCCTACCGGAGCAAATGTACTTCTGGAGGAGTCTTGGGTTTATGACACGTCTGTTTGCGCCTTCATCTGGTTGCAGCACGTTGCCGCTGACCCCCGAGATGCAGGCTGGCAGACGGGTGTGTCCGTTGGCGACAAAGGACACCCAGGAGTTGTGTCTGTACTCAGGTGGATATAATGATGAATAACCCCCGACAACTCTCGCCGTCTAACCCACCTCTCTGTTGATGGTGGTAAATTTTTCATTCTCCATAAGCAAACACCTCTCCTCCCCTCCCCTCCGTGTCTCTCAGGTTGTTTTGCCACTCATCTTCCTTCCCCATGCTTTTCTTTTTTTTTTTCCCTCTGCCTGCAATTATCCAGTAGGTGTCCTTGTGCTCCTTCCTCCTCCATCTCATCCTTAACATCCCTCGATCAAACCGGGACTTTGATGGAGGGAGACGTCTCATGGTGTGGGTAAAAATCCACCCAGCTGCCTTTTTCAAATGATAAATCTTCCAGGTACTTACACTCATTAGCAGCCATTTCAAAGTAAAGCTGTTCTGCTCGATCTGCTCCTCTGCTTCTTCAAAACGGTGACAGTTGTGGAAGTGTGTGTGTGTGTGTGTGGGTGGGTAGTGGAGGGGTGTATGTGGGGTATTATACAGTGCTGCAGTGTGACAGAGGTGAACTGGAATATCATAATGCAGTTATTTAGTGGTGCAGCATTGTACCGTGTTGAAGGGTATTTCCATGAAGAGATAGCTGTGGTTGTAATTCTATTCTGCGAACCACACAAGCAAACACTGACAGTAACAATGCATTAACAGTAAGTACTGTAAGATGTGTGTGGCATTTTGTGGCATTTTGCAGAGGAGATGCTCGTCGGTCAGTGATATACAAAAAAATGCAAATGTGCGTCAGGCATTTATGGAAAAATATGTCTTTTTTGGCATTCAAGGTCCCTCGGGATTTTCACCATGAAATTCTTATTCAAATTTGCATTGGAAAATGTTTTGCTCCATAAAGAATTCAGACCAGAGAAAATGCTGCAGTTATTTGAGAAGGGTGACTGTGATTATTTTGCTTGTTTCTGTGACAGACATGCGATTGGGCTTTGCTCCCTGTATGAGGCATCAAGGGTCGAGTGGACACTTAGTTCAGTCGAGAGGGCTTTCTTTTTTTCTTTTTTCTTTTTTTTTTTAACTGTATTTTGCATAGAGCAGTTATTTTGTTCCGGGCTTTTTGTGTGTGATGTGATCACTACTTGTCTGTTTCAATCGTTTTTGTGAGGGAGTGTTGCGATGGCAGAGGAAAAACTCTTGTAATTGGCATGACGCTCAGCCGGCACATGAACTGTCCTCCATGAATAGCGCTGGCTGGTGATTAGTGTTGCAGTGAGTCACAGGGTGCATCTTCTTGACCCTCAACTCAGCAAACTTTTGATTCAAAGACAAACTCAGCATCCAACCAATGAAAGGCAGTGGCCCCTGTCAGCCCTCTTGTGTGTGTTTGAGTGTATTTATCTTCGTTTTTTGTACTTATATCTGTGTGTGTGTTTTCCAGCTTGGCTGCTGCTCAGCTCCCAGGGTTGGAAGATGTCAATTTATGATGGTCTGAAGAGAAATCTCCACAGGCCCCCCATTTAAGGAGCCAAGCTCACAGAGCGATCCATGCTTTGCTCCAGCAGGAGGCCAAATCAGACAAATACGATCAGTAACACATACGCATTAAAGTGCCTATTATCCCTTATACACCCTGAGGGTTGTGACAGCGGATTACTCTCATTTGTATTTATGTACTGATGATTCACGTTGGGAGCTTCAACACAAGTGCCAAGGGAAACCCATCAGTGTTACATGCTGTAGGTTGATGTTGCCCCCTTGTGATTTAAGGTAAAAATTGCAATGCAGTATTTCATTATGTTTTTAATGTCTGCACTTAATGGCTTCATAATTGCAATGCCTAGAAATAGTTGTTCAGTGCGCAAGTAATTACGAGGAGATGTGCCTCTTCATGTATGTTGCTTGTTAATGTTTAATAGTATTTTTACCATACAGTAAATGACCAAAGTAGTAGGGTCACTTGCTCTCTTCATAAAGTGCACTGATGAGGAATAAGCCACGATCCTGTATTGATTTCCATTATTAAATCTATACCACCCACGAGGAGGACATGTGGGTAAAGAGAAGCTGAGGATTAGAGAAGGATTTGAGAAATTGAGCGGATTGTGCAGAAGGGGCTGCACTTCAAAAGCAGTAAGATGTCCTTATCTTTTATTTATTGAGTTCAGTGTGGAGAACCTTCTTACACACACAATTTTATTGGGAAGTAGGTATTTTGCCAGCGCTGGCTTTCATGTTTCAGCTGTTCAGCTGATATCGTGTCGATTTGGTCAAGCACGCATCGAACTCTCCCGCATCAAGGTGTGAGGTTGCAAGTTTATCTGTGTGTTTCATTAAATGTGATACACTCTTGTTACTCTACAGGATGCTGTCTGCCACTTGGAAGTTTCTCAGAGTAGAACGTTTTTGGGCGCAGATTAGACAACAGTTCAGATGGCCAACAAAAGACGATTTAGACTTAAGATAAACCCAGAGTGGGAGTCTTCGAGTCTTCATTTAAGAGGGATCATCCCTATCAAAGGCTAGTGTCCAAATTTTAAGCATTCATGCTTAGGGCATCCAAGTTTGCTTTCTTTGCTTGTCATAGGCTAGTTGATGCACATTATATGAGGAAGGTTAAATAACATTTGAATACCTCTGCTTTGAACATGATTGTTGAACAATACCACTCTTGATGAAAACCTGATAGAATCTGTCTCTCACTGTTTCACATGATGTTAGAGTAGCGCTATAGAATAAATGCAAATGGAGAGTCCATGCAAGCTCAGACTCAGATCAAAACACTGCTGGACTACGATCATTAGTCTAGCAAGATTTATTTATTATAGGTGATACTCTGAACATCATTGAATGTATGTGCGAGTTGTATAAAATGTGAGATAAATTTTAACATTCCAGGGTCTATTTTTGAGATGATGCACGTTTGGCAAAATGGCATTTTCGTTGGATGTGCAGAATGTTTTTCCCTCCTTAGTTGTATCCATTTGGTATGTTGGTGACTGGAGGAGGAGAAGTGCAGTATGGGGTGTGCCAGTAGCGATCAAGCAGCACGGCGGTCTCAAAAGGTCAGACCTCAAACGAAATTGTGGTCTGGGGAATTTTCACCGCCGTCTTTTGCTCCCTTCCGCTCCACCGGATTCAAGCGACAACATTTTGACTGGTTTGATTGACAGTCGGTCACTGGCACTTTGAAGTCTCCTCAGGGTTAGATTATGTTACTGCATCACACCAAGGGAGAGTTAAAAGACTCTCCTGCTAGAGGTTGGCAGTGCAGTGCAATTTTGGTGTCAAGGATTACCGGGATTTGCACGCTGCCCAGCTGCTCAGACCAGGACTACAGTGCACAGGGCGGTCATGTTGTGTGCCAATGTTGTAGCTTTACTAAGGGATGCATGCATGAACAGATCTCTGCTCGAAAGCTCCCTTTTTTGTGGATGATATGTTGACCAATTTGACTTTGATACCCCGCAAGCAGCGAAAAACTAAGAGATCATAATTGAATTGTAATTGGGTGAACAAGCCACCTAAGGCAACAAAGGGCTTTGCCAGACGATAGGTATTTGCCATGTTTGCTTTTTCAGGGAAGAAAGGAATGGTTAGAAATGTTCTATAAAAGTGAAGAGTAGGTATATTCAGATGGAGACATTGGGTGGGGATTCACAGTCAAAACTGAATATGCACACAGTATTTTTCCATTAGAATACTCGACTAAAGAATTTGACTACTGTTTCTACCTCTGGTGTTTTGTGAGGGCAAGTGTGTTGCCAATAGAAATATTAGCCAATTATTGCGTGAATTAACTCAGTGAATGACCTCATTAGCATAACACGTTATTTTTAAAATATCATGGTGATTAAGCCAGGGTATTACACTGCTTAAGTGCCTCTTATTTACACTGTGCCATTTAATTGGAACTAGAAAGGTGCATTTCCTGAAGAAAATGCGGGTGATTGCTGTCAAGCAGTTTTGGTTGATACACGTTGCTAGGACACTAAAAATAAACACTGGGGTGTTTCTTGGTCATTACTATAGCGTTCTGGGAGGTTCCTAGGCTGTTCTGGGCAGTTGCGCATTTGTCGCTAGGCGGTTGCTAGGCGGTTGCTATGATATTCTGGATGGTTGCTATGGTGTTGCTAGGTGGTTGCTATGGTTTTCTGGATATTTGCTAGGGCGTTGCTAGACGGTTGCTAAGGTGTTCTGGATGGTTGCTAGGGCGTTGCTAGGCGGTTGCTATGGTGTTCTGGATGGTTGCTAGGGCGTTGCTAGGCAGTTGCTAAGGTGTTCTGTGTGGTTGCTAGGCGGTTGCTATCGTGTTCTGGATGGTTGCTATGGCGTTTATAGGCAGTTG
>OMLF01047775.1:0-18258 GCA_900302615.1 Holocentrus rufus | reverse complement strand
GGCGGCCTGTTCCTGTCATAACAGAAACTCCAGCTACGGCCCGTCCAACTGTCAGGCAAATTTGGAGAAGCGCTGGGAAAAAAATAAAATGCAAATTCAGACTGAAGAAAAAAAAATGACAGAAAAAGAAAGTCGAGTTTTAGGTTGATAGTATTTTATTAATGCCAATTCCTTCATGATTCCTTCTTATCCCATTCTTTAAACATTCTCTTATCAATTCCAGTGTATTAAATATTACCTTCATAGACCTTTGTCTCACCTCCAAAATACTGAGTGTTTAACTGAATGGATTGAAATTCTGCTATCAAAAATGAGGGTGAATAAAACAGTTTATTCATGAAAGTAAGTGTTCATAGCATACAGTTTTTTTTATCCTTAGTCACGATACACACATCACACAGCTTTACAATGTTGTACAATGCGTGAGTGACTGTGAGGTTGTGACGTGGCATGGTGAGTCAGATGAAGGAGCGGTATTCAATTTTTCCACAGTATTAGAGCTTCTTTATGGCTAAGATCTTCATGGCAGCATTGCTGTGCTTTAGCGACACGGGGACTCCTCCTGTGTCATCAAAACTGTGCATTTGATTCTGGTTTAAATAAAGTCCAGGTGAGGGAGAATACATGACACAGCTCCATAATTAACGCCTGGCAAACCACAGTTGGCGGGTTGGCAGGTGTTAATTTCAAGGCCGGTGGTTGGTTGATATTTTATGCTGTTCTAAGACGAAAACAAAGCGGCGCGTTTGGCAGGATTTTAATGCATGAGGTAATGACCATGCAACCGAGACGGGCATCCAAATAGAAGTAACAACACATATGGCATTTGTACGAGGTTTCTGGTAGCAGTATTCCAGAATGTCTGCATCCACTTTTGAACCACTGTGCACGGAGCTTGTGCAACAAATAGAACCACATTTTGGACGATCACCCCAGGGCTACATCATTATTTATTCAACAAATGTGTACCCATTGCTGTTTATTGCATATTTCTGCATCCAAAAACAAAACAAAAACTTTTACGCCTCAGATGTATCTCTTAAACCTCTTGAATTTGTCATAAAATGTCACTATACTCTTGTCAGGACATGATAATTTAATCTATTTTCAGGTGGCTTCCTTCAGCAGTTTGCACATATGATGACTATATTTGGAGATTTTAGTCTTCAATCTGATAAATATGGCACTGTAGCTGTTTTGGTTGTTGCTGTTTTCCCCCCCTTTTTTCTTTCGTGTGCGCCTTGCCTCTTTTGAGGATTTTTTTGTTTGTTGTGGATTAAGTGACCTTCAGATGCTTCCTCGAAGTCTTAAAACTCGCAGGGTTTAAATGTGTGTAAGCCCTCCCCGGCGCCAGTGACTGTTCGCCCAGGTACATCCCTCACAGAAGCCAGCAGAGGGCTCAACCGTTGGTGGGAGAGGAGGGATTTAGATACTCCCTTGTGAGGATAGCCAAACCCCTGTGATTACTGCTTAATCCTCTCCAGCATATCATGTGCATCATGGCAGCACTGTGAGCCTTTGTGACATCACAGGGGAGGCTGCTGCTTAGCGCCCATCTCTCTGCCTCTGCCTCTCTCTCTCTCTCATTCTGCCTGTTTTAACCTCCTTTCTATCTTCCTCTCTCATCCTCTATCACTCTCCGCTCCCCTCCTCTATCTCCCCCTCTCCCTCTCCCTCTCTCTCTCTCTTTCTCTGTCCATTGTATGGCGGTCGGTTGGGGGAGGATGGGGGATTGGCGGAGGGGAGATCAGTGGGGATTATCACTGTCTGGAGAACACTGATGGATTTGTGCGCCATCTCGGTAGTTGGATGTTGTGCCATCCTGCCCTCAACTAATGGGACTGTGGTGCGCTGTCAAAGCAGAAGTTGTTATCAGTCGAAAGCTCTTAACCAACCCAACTGTCCCTTTGATGACTCATTTAGGGCGGTTTTCTTCAAGATCCCCATTCAAGCAAGCCATTCATGGAATAAGCAAAATGCCAGTTGACGAATTACAAGAAACACTGGATGGCAAAATGGGGGGTTGGGGAGACTGTGTGTGGAAATTAAACCTGAATCCGCTTATTAAAAAGGAGGCTCCCAGTTCCCTTTTTTTTTTCTCCTTTTTTTTTTTTTTTAATCTACCCTTCTGCTCTCTGCTTTGTGTTCGACTCCTCGTTATCTATCACACTCACTGAGTCTGTCACCTTTCTGGTCTGGTCAACACTGATGAATTTCGTGTCTAAGGTTATAGAGAGTTTGATGAAGCCCTTAAAAATTGAGTTTGTGTTCAGAATTGCATGCCAAATTGGTACCACCAGGTCTAGATGGCAGTAATAGACTCAGAAACCAGCGCTGTACTTTTCAAGGTGCATTTGGCCAAGCCTTTCTGATTCCTTTTTGATTTTTGACTTATAATGGCAACATTGCCTAAGTGCACATGTTGATTTGTGTGAAATTTTGATGTGTAGCACCGAGGTACAGTGTTACTATTCTTATTGTGGAGGCATGACAAATACAACTTTATCTCAGTACTGAATCATAGCTTACATCAATCGGCCAGTCGCAACATTTAAAAATGACATCTGAAATATGGCCTATAGGGTAAAGGTAGTTCTGTCTGTGAGGCTTGACACTTCGCTGATGCTGCCTCTAGCAAGTCAGGAGTAAGTGATCATCCATCTCTTTTCATGTCTGTTTGGGAATTCTGAAATTGCGCGTGTGTTTGATGTGTGTGAATGTGCATTCTGATTTTTATTTCTGAAGGGGTCTCTTTCCCGTTTAAACCCAGCTGACATATATGGCTTTCAGAAGGCGGCATGCACCAATTACCGCACGCGCAGCAGTTCCATATTTTGTCATCCCTCTTTCACAAAACAACTTCACACAGCCCTGCCTTTTCTTGAACACGTACAAAGCACAAAAGCTTGTACAAGTCAGAGCGACTTGTACAAGTCCCTCTGACTTGTACAAGCATGGCTTTTCATTTGAATGGATACAAACCTGCCGAGCATATCTTAAGCCTTTCACAACTTATTCACTGTTATTGTAATTTGGAATCATATGAGATTTGACACATTTATATTAGATGCATGTTAAAAAAAGTGGTGTAGTGTTTCCCCTTCAGTTATCTTGAATAAAGTCATGTGCCGCTCGGCTTGGCTGAGAGTTTTTTTTTTTTTCTCTTGACATAGCTGCAGTATTTCCCCTGTAATGGAATGCTGGAATGGAAATGGAAACTTTTATTTAACAACTTCAACAACTTTGATTAAGAGAATAAAAAAAGTCTCATTCTGGTTACTTGGGATATTAATATGTGACATACATAGCATATGACATCACTTAAAATCATCATTCAACTTGCTTGCTCACATTGGCTTCAGTTGGCTGCTTGATTACTGGCTTAGTTAACTAGCTTTGTAGCTATGTATTAATTAATTGTCAATTTTTTTCCTTCAATTCTCAGAAAGTTTGTAAACCACAATTTCAGAGTCAGGTATTTGATTCTGTTATTTTACCCCAAATCTTATAGCTATTAAATAACTATGCAATCAGGTAAGAATGAAATGTGAAAGAAATCAGATATCGGGATAAAAGAAAAAAAAAAGTTGCAATTCATAATATTATGTTAGGTCATTTCGTCTTTTTTTTTTTTAGATTCATGAACAGTTTGATTCAAAGCCTTATTGATTCAGGCTGAAGGTGGCTAAGCGACTCTTACTATATGTTTCTTTTAGCAGATTGCAGCAGTTTACTCTGCAGAATTATAATCAATGCATCAATGCAATGAATGAGTCATTACACCCCTATTAGTGTGGCAAGCTAAAGCCAGTGAAGTGATTATACCCCTTCAATGGCAATAGTGACTGTTGGCCTTGCTCATTTTAGTTCATGAATTTTGCAGGCTCACGGACTCTCAGTTGTGTAGAGGCACAATAAAATACTTTAACTCAACGTACAATAGTGGTGTGATGTGGTTCAAGTACACTGCCATATTTCATTCATCACGAAAGCCTTCTTATGCTTTTACCGTCACAAATGACTTTTTTTTCCCTTACCTTTGTTTTGCCACACATTCATGAGGTGGCCTCCACAAATTCAGTCCTTTGTTGGCAGCTGTGCATTTTTTCCTGTAACAGTCTGGAGGTTATGTGCCTTTCTGAAAGACCTGGAGCGACTTTTTTCACAAATGGGCTTGGCTACTCTTTAGAGTTAAGAATTCTGAGATACCTTTGTTGTTTGTCTTAAACAGAATACAGCTGTTAAATTTGTTGCAATGCATTTGATGGGATGTGGACGCTTGCGAGGGGAGATCACTAGTAATATGATTCTAAGATTGTCAAGTCTTGCAAAGCTGCTCAGTGAAGTGTATGTCTGTACACTGAGAGGCAGCGAGAGATGTCTCCCAGCTTGTAGTCGAATGTTGAGTGTCGCCATGACAGGCCTTGGCATTTGAATTGTCAATCGACTTGTCAATTTATCATAGCCGTCAGCTTTGGTGAAGACTTTAGAGAATGCACACACATATCACTGCACGCTCTCACAGATGAAAGAAAGAGAGGACCATACCACTGCCAGAGCCATTTTTCTCGGCTTTTTTTTTTTCTTTACCAAGCTGTTCCGAAAATACTGGCTTCTGAAAGGATGCATAGTGTTTCACCAAGAGACGGCAAAATTACAGAATATTCCAAAACAACTTTTCTTATGTAAAAAGGTGAGCCTCAGTCCACCTCAATGTCAATATTCTTGTACCCATAAATCATTCACACAAATAGGTCTTTTAAATCTGCCAGTAAAAACAAAACAGAGTAAAATTCCTGCTCGGGCCGTGACCGCTATGTCTTGCCCTTGATATTTTCAAAGCACCATAACTCAGGATCTTGAGTTAATAGCCCACAAACTCAAATTTTGGACAGGGCCAGATGGGAAGTAAAGTCAAAGTTTTTCCGTGTATACCCTGTACAGTATCTGCAGCTCTCTTTCCATACAGCATACTGTATCATTGGGATGTATATTATGTAAGGCAGTACTTCTCGCATTGACAAACCTGCTGTTCCTTTTTTTAATGGCTACCTCCCTCTCCAGTCCTAAGGGGTGCTATTGGCTATTGAACCGTAAATCACTGTGGTCTGCTAGAGCCTAAGGCAGCTCTGGTTACATTCACATACAATTCAAACTCTTGCATATAACTCTTATGAGTAGCACAATGAATACATATACTCACTATATGAATGAACACATAAGATGAATAGCATGAGCAAGCTTTTAGAGAGTAAAAAAAATAATAATAATCATCCATCATCAAGCACAGCAGTGTTATGCCAGTGTTATGTTTCCAGTGATTTATCCCTTTCTTGTGTAACTTGCACAAGTGTTCTGCTCCTCCTGTGGTCTCATATGATATGTAGGAGTGGGTGCTCAGAGAGGTCAGATGAGCTGATGCAGGAAAGGAGGTGTCACAAGCAGTGGGCAGGCAGTGGTGATGTAGAGAAAAGGATCCGCTGATTTCTTGAGAGCGGCTCCTGGAGAGGGAACAAAGTGTCAAGAAGAACACGAGTGATATGAAGCACTCAAGGATTCACTTACTCTCGCGCTCTCCGTCTCTTCCTGATATGCACGGATACAGGAGATCTCATGCGCCCACCAATATTCTCACAAGCATGCATAAAGGCATACGCTCTCTGATTCATGTGTACATACCTCTCTCTCTCTCTCTTCTCTCTCTCTCTCTCTCTTTCTCATATACATGCATGCTCATGTGCAAGCAAGGAAACACACACACACACACACACATGCAGGCCACAGCTGGTAATATTCTACTCGTCCAATAGCATCAGCAGAGGCCCCAGTTGCCCAATATTGCACAGTAAATATCATGGGAAATATGAGGGCCATCTCCAATGCTGTACGAATGTTACACTGCTATGCTGCTGTGAGGATTTTCTATTATTTCTGCCATGTCTCACAAACAACAATATCTGTAATATTCAAGATGTTAACAGTATTGGTAGTAAATAGTCGGGCATAGATGCTCTGAAAGATAAAACCTTGTAAATGATGGCACAGTTGTCAGCAAAATGTTGAATTCTCTGCATGGACAAATAGTACATATTCCCCTTTTGTTTCAAATGCAAAATCGCCCGTATTTGTTCATTACATGCTCAGTGAATTTGTTTGGTGCTGAGTAGCGGAATCGCATCCCCCATAAAAACGCAGATAATGAGAACACAAGGGAACACGTAGAAAATGTAGACACTAAATTATGTACTACTGATAGGTAGTGTGAAGGGGATGGGAACGGTCAAAGTGTGGGTTCCAGAAATATCTTGTTAATTTGGCTTTTGTGCAGGCCTACCTTTGTTTTGATTCCATTAAAAACCACCACAGCCGCAAATTAGACCAAAAAAACAAAGAAGAAAAAAAAACACACACACACAAAAAACAGCTGCCTCGACAATCTATGCTCTTAACCAAGGCAGTCAAGTGACACTTCACCCCCACAGCGGCTCAGGCTGAAGTGGCTATTGCTAAGAGCGCACTGGCTAGCTGGCTGGTGCGCTGTCAAAATTTCTCCATGACTAGACATGATGACACCCGTACAGCCATAGTGACGATGATAGAAGTCATTGCTTCAAAATCACTATTGACACTACAGAGAGCTGACCGTGGTGCTGAAGTGAGACACTCATATAGGCTGTGCTGTGTTCAGTGTTTGCCTGTGTTTGTTTACCTCTAAGTGTGGTGTGACTGGATGTTCTGTGGTAGTAGGTTTATGTAGGGCTGGGCGATATATCAATAGCGTATCAATATCATGAGACTAGATATTGTCTGCCAGGTTGCATATCACAATATCGTGATATGGCTTTCCCTGGTTTCAAAGGCCGCATTACAGTAATGTGATATTTGATTTTATCCACATCACTAAGCCCCAGTGTCATTTTTCCAAAAGTAATCTCTCGTTTGGTGATATGTTTGGAAGGTGTGCGCTCTCTGCGGTGTGCGAACGATAGACTGGCTGCCAACCTGGATGGATGAAGTGTGCAAGCAGCACTGACGCTCGTCCGTGCCAGAGTCCAGCACACATTGTTCACTCTTGGCCTCTAATCCATGTGATCTGAAACAGAGGTGCTGACTCCAGCCAAAAAGCAAGCATCATCAGAAAAAAAAAAAAAAAAAAAAGAACGCTACCCCCTCCTTACGATTAGACGTCATGGTTTAAAAATAGCTCCTCTGAAAGCACACACTCCTGTTCTCGTTGGTCCAAATGCATCTCATATTCAGTCGTTGCGTCTCGTACTTGTCCGTTTTTTCCATAAATTCTCACTGGTTAAACTCCTCTGGTTGCTCCCTGTTTTCATCGTGATAAATGATGCCACCTCTGTAACAGTTTCCCATCTGATCCTGAAGACAGAAACGCCCAATACTCTAATATATTAAGACCCATTGAAATCGCATTCTCATTTGCAATCTCTCAATAATGCTCTCCTAGATACAACAGATCATCAATCAAGATTAAAATCATTTTACCCGTAGTGACAACCATAACAAAGCTGATTTATCTTTAAAAAGTGAGGCCCTGTGGTCTGATTAGAGGGAATTTCCTACACCTATAAACAAACTCCTCTCCGATCAGAATCTCTGGCACTCATTATTTTTCCTAGAATAGGGGATACAATGGACAGGGCATTGCACTGGTCTGGTACACATCTGAAAGTATTTTAACAAAAGTTTAATGACCAATCCAAACAAAATGTCTTATGAATCATTTGAAGGTTTTATTCCACATTATATTCCAAGCACAAGCTGATGTGACAGAGTCTCACTTAACTGAAGCCGACTATTATCCCCTTTTTTATCTTAGGGATATTTCTACTATGCCTACAGACCTTCACATCGACTTTGTACTCTCTCCAAGTCCTATTAGTTAGATTTAATTTGAAATCTTTTTCCTACCTTTTATAAAGAAAATGACTTTACATTTTATGAGAAACGGTCCCACAACTTTCTTGGGGAAAGTTGCTCCAATGCTGGGTATTTTTATGTCCTCCAGCAATAATCTGAAATTAAAATCTATTCAAACTGTGGAATCAATTTGAATCAAATTAAATGTTGGGAGTGGAAACTATAAGCAAGTACAATTTCAGAGAAAAAGACTATGCAAACAATGTAAATTCATAGTAAACACTCTGCTAGCTATCCATTCCCAAAGCGAATGAATCCAGGTCATGACTGTGCATGTCCTGTCCACATAACCGGAGTAAGCATCACATCACATCATCTAGCCCTGAGTGGACGTGTTCATGCTGACTAGTCCAGAGGATCATCATCCTCTACCCTCCAGCCACTTCCACTGCCACAGATAGCCTCTGCTTCAACTTTGGTTTAAACAAACCCGTGTGACTCGCTGCTCCTGTCATCATCATCACCTACCAGAGTGAGATCATGTCTCATTCTTCCAGTCTGTGAGGAACAATCTCACTTGAGAGAAATGTGGGAGTGCTGGGGAGAGACATTCAAATATGAAAGGACAGAGGCAACAGCTCCCATGCAGGGGAACTGTGCTGGATCTTCTTACTGAGCGACTGCGGATGCTGTCACTCACTGACTCAGAAAAAAGCAGTGATGCCGAGCTTCAACAAGAAGGGGCTTCACTTTTACATAATCCTTACATCTCTGTGATCCCGCGAACAAAAACCGAAAATAACCGGTTGGAAAATAGAAAAGGCAAATATATATAACCCCCTTTCTCAGCCCCTTATCATAAACACATTGTCATGCTCAATTACAGTTTATGTCAAATGAAAGATGCCACAATTAATGCTAATGACTGATTAGGTATTGAAGTGTGGGTTATTGTTTCATGGGACATTGAGCTTGATGCTTGTTTTAAGGCTATAAAGACAGAGAGTTGTCTTGCCATTGTCTTGCATTTTAATTACAGCTTGATTGTTTGATTATGCAGTCAAGGATATTACTGGGCATATGAAGGAAAATCATGTGACTTAAGCCATGTGCAGAAATGTGACATTTCGCCCAGAGCAACACAATTGCGTCTATTGTAGCAATGTCATTTTCTCATCAAGATAAATCTGTAACTTTCTTGAAACTGAAGCCAGTTACAAAAGCAGACAGTCATTGTCACACTTGAGATACCATATTTGTGTGAGTACTGGTTCCATCACACCATGTTAATTAGTAAAATTCATCGCAGCCCAGGGCACTGCAATACATTTTATGCCTGTACGCTGATGATAATGCCTTTGTCTGGTCGAGGCCGTAATGGAGAGTGAGATTTGCGTAAATGAGTATCTTGCAGAAGGAACTTATTGTATGTAATGCATTCTACCCCACAAATTAAATTATGCTTGTCTGTCCCACAGGTCCCTGGCATGGCTTCAAAATTAGTTTAACCCCTGTGTACACTTTGTCCAAGTAGATTATGTTCCTTTGCACTGCCCTCTCATATAAGGCATGCTGCAGGGTTCCTTTGTAGGATCAGCCCTTTTTACTCCCCATATAAACTCTTTTGCTGGCACTGATGTAAGTCCGTCAATCCAACCGAATGCTCACCAGAATAACATTCATCCTCACAAAATGCCTTGAACATGGCGCAGTTAGTACCAAAAGGTTTTCACCCTCTTTTGGACATCGACAGACTAAAACTTCTAAACTGCCTTCTGTCACCGTCACAGACACTGTGGAAACTGTTCAGTCATTAGGGGAGGAAGGACACCAGAGATTTGCTTCTTTTATTTGGCATCAACACAAAACACAGTTAAAAAGCAAATTCAAGTACACCGGTACTAAAATAACTTTCCCCCCGCCTTTTCAGGCAGCTTCACACTCAGCAAGTGATTGTACATCTCCATAATCTGCCAGCACCTACTGAGGCAGAGGCAGATATAGAGAGGGGTTAATTGGGTGCAGGTGCGCCTCGCCGGCCCAGTGGGCCACTCCTGACTCTCTTCAATCTTGACCAGCACTCAATCCCGGCCCCTCTGCAACTCACACAGGTTTTGTGTTTTTTTTTTTTGGAGGATGGATAAAGATGCAAACAAACGATGCGTTGCGTGGTGACTTGACAGACGAAAACAAATATGAAGATCCGAGATTTACTGTGAGAATAACATCATGTCCAAACAGTATTGCACAGGGTTTCAATTCTGGCCTTCAGGAACACATAGTATTGCTTGTTTTCTATCCTACTAGATAGTTAACTGCATTTATCTAAAACATTTTTTTTATTTGTTTCAGTCAGAGCCACTAGTTCCGCTAAAACGTAGTTGTGAACTGTGTTATGTGGTTATGAAATACAATAATAGAAGTACCGGTCATACCATCATCATGTGAGGCGCTAATGTGCTGATATGTTTATCTCACCTAATTTGGCTCAGTTTGTCTAATAGTGATTAAAATGAGCAGCAGATGCGGCAAATGTTCAGTTGGAGATGCAACCATGGGGCTAAGATTAGTCATCTACTAAAAATAAATACATAAATAGATAAATAAATGGTTACTTCCCCAGCCCATCGGTGCGTGCACATGCTGACAAACACTCCACCCTGTTCCTGTTCTCCCCAGCCCAGCCCAACCCTTAACCCTCCCTTATTCACACCCACTGTCTAGCATTTTTTTAACCTGCAAAGTGGGCAAGATACAGTTCAGTCTGTGTGATAAATAACAGTTCAATTATGCTTGTGAACAATGTAATAATTATGTTTTATTTGATGCACTGACACATATCACACATCTCACTTTGAGTTAATGTTATGTTTTCTGTATTAATCTTATTTATATAATCTTATTTTTTGTGTTGGAGTATTTAAATTTTGTGTTTCCACTTACTTAACAATTTTGTGGTTGATAGAACATCAAAGCTACATTCCCACTACTGGCAAGAAGATTCAAAATTAAAGTAATCTCCAAGTTAACATACTGTAAGAGTTACGTTTATTTCACTTATTTTTAAAGGTTATTGTCATGCATATTATAAGTTGCATGTTTTGCAGAAACTGGATACAGGAATCTAACTCATCTAGACCATAAGGCAGAGGTTTTCAATCCAGGGGCCCCCAGCAATCCTTGAGAGGCTTCCATGGGGTCTTCAGCAAAATGAGGAATAGGGTAGTTTCACTATAATTTAATTAGCTGGATATTATGATACTAAAGTGTATGAGTGATGAGTTTTACATTATATTTTAATCTCACCACTTTATTTGTCAGTGTTCATGTAGGACATCTAAACAATTTAATACAAACCAAATTATCTTTTCATATCAGAGTCTGTGGGGCAAAATTACTTCAAAAGGTGGTCCATAGTTTGAGCCATCTCTGCCCATAGAGCATTATGTTACATTCTGCAGCTGTGGACAGGGTGGCAGGTGAAACTTGAGATGTAAAAACCTTTAATAGCATAAAGATATCATGATTTGGCACAAAATAAAAAAAAGCAAAATAACTTATTTATGATGTGCCATTTTGCTCATTGGCCTTCCTCTATAGTGGGCGTCTTGCTCTTGACCTGTTATCTTTCATTTTCACCCACAGCGTGGAGAGCAGCGGACTCAAGGGTAAGCAGTCAGGCAAAGGTTTCTGGAAATAGATTAAGACATGCCCTGCTCACCCATCCCCTATACTTTCACTACCCACTTCAGTGGGATTCATTTTCCCTTTCATTCCCCAGGCCACTTTCTCACTACGTCATTCCTCTGTTTTTGTCTTCCCTGCATTCTGCAACCCTCCCAGATTCTAAATCAGTCTCAGTATAAACGGTCTCCCTTAGGGGTCCAGTGGTCTCATTTTTCTCTTTTTTTTTCTCATCTTATCTTATTTTGTAAAGTTGAATTTACTTGAATTTCTCACAGCATACACAGACAGATACTAGGAAAGGGTGAAAATAACAATAGACAATAGAATTTCTGTTCCCACTACCTCACTGTTACTGTTACTATATCCATTGATTAAAAACAGCAACATGCCACTTAGTGATATTGAAGACTGTTTTGTAATATCCTAAAGACGTGCCACTTTATTGTCAGCATGTTTTTAAAAGCTCTGGGTTGATTCCAGCAACTAGCGATAATCTCTCTCTGTTACCTCAAACTGGGAGAAGCTTGAGATTGAGCTTGAGATTTTCTGACCACTTGATGTTATGTCATTCACATTCCAAGTAAAAAAAACAAAAAAAACAGAAAAAACAACTCCTTCAGAGTGGATGCAGACTTTTTTTCTCATTATTAATATCTGAATCAGGCGAATTTTAAATAGACCAAGTACAGAGTTACACATAAAAGATGAAAGGGGAACAATATTATCCCTCTCAGAGTTAGCCCATGGTTTCCTCAAGCTAAATGCTGAGTTGGTGACACATACCCAAAGCTCATGAATTATTCAGTAGCCTAGTTTCATTTTTGTGAGAAACTTTGGCTAGAGGTGATTATTATATCTACTGTCTTCAGGGTGAATAAACACTGTTGCTATTGCCCCCTCCCCCTCACATTGTATATTCTTGGGTTTGAAGAGGATGAATACGATATGGAGCGGCTGCAAGCTCTGTTTACATACATACTGTATAGCATCATTCCAAGTGTGCCGAAGCAGATTAAAAGGAAGGAATGACATGCAGATTTGGATTTTGGATTTGACTGTTTGGGTTTTCGGGGTCTGCCACAGTGAGGACTGTATTCCAAGCTCGGACATGTAGAGCTGGCGGACTGTATTGACCGGTTTGTCTGATCTGATCTAATGCGATATCATCCCAAACATCATATTATTTCCCCACTGGCAAGGTACGGTCCCGTATTAAAGGCTTAATTCTGCATACTTACAAATCAAAGCTTCACTTAAGCACAGCGCAGAGGTGCTCAACTTCATTAATATATAAATATTCCACTAAATGCATTGCAGTCTTGAAGTTTTATGATGAAAAACATAATTTACTTTCTTAATTAGCTGTCCTTCACATTAATTTGAGATTGGGCTGTACAACGCATGAATAATGGAATTGTTGGAGGAACAGTTCAATGAGCTTGTTAGATGAGTTTTTTTTTCACTTTTCCAAATTTGTACACAATAATCTGCCTCTGACTGCAAAAAGGAAGCTATTATAGTCCATAGGTTATCATTATTAAATAAGCATCTTGAACCTGGATTACAGCTCAAAGAATTAAGAATTACAATATGAAGTCAGGCAGGTGATAATTTATTTGAGGATTAAACATATGCTGATAAGCAGATGTGGCAAAACTTTTTTTTAGGTGATAAAACAGTAAAAAAAAACTTTCTTACTGAACAGTAATTGGGATCCTTTGGATAATGAGTTGGAGGGCTGTTTTTGGAATGAGGACTGCAAAATCTGGAATGTTTCAGGGGCTGCATTTAATTTGAGATGCATTCCTCAAAACACAAGCAGTTTTAACGTTGCACGTTCATGCATTATGAAACACACAGACAACTAAAAGAGACTATGTTATATGATTTAACCCTTTTTCATACACCGAGTAACAGATAATTTGCCTAAATGACAACGGTTTTAGATTATATGCTTCCGTTTGCTTTCCGGAGCAGGCTGATAGTAAACCATTTACGGTAATATGCTTGGTTGGTTCATGAGTGGCCAGCTCTGATAAAGCACTGTGTCTAATTAACACGCTGACAGCAGCACTGTCTGGGCAATCACACTCTTCCAGTTTATTAAAGTGGTTAAGGAAGTCACTCTGGCCCTGGGGGGACTAGTACAGTAATTTTCCCCCTGCAAGCCAGATGATACGCCCAGAGATGAGGCAAACCAAGTGTGACTGTCTCTCCCTCTCTTTTTCTTTCTCTCTCATCTTTTCTTTTTTCTCTCCATTTTCTCTGCCTTGCTCCCCAAGCCTTTCTCGCACATCAATATCTCTCCTCCCCTTCTTCCTCTCTCCCTCACTCCTGCTCCCCCTCACTCTCCTTCAGAGTCGGAAATGTAATATCACATGCATTTTTCGAGTCATTTTTTTCCGCGGAGTCCAAAAATAACTCTCACAGCAGGAAACGCTGACTTTCTGCTTCCTACACCACTTTCGTGTAAACAGTGAGACATTTTGATTGGTCAAGACAGGCTTCTGATAGCAGCACAGGAGAGCTGAGCTTGATTGGCATTTAGCCAGCAGCAGTAAACACCAACAGCACAACAGAAAATACTTTGAAGCTGCAAACAATAATTAACATCAGAGAAGAGGAAGATCCAGTAATTGTATTTAGTACTTGGCACAGTTACACTGTTATACTTAATGTAAGCCAGGCCTCTTTCAAAAATAATTTAGATGACGCTTGATTACCATAATTGCTGTTGACCTTTTTCTTTTTTTTCGTTTTTTCCCCTGAAATGAATTCCCTGTTCATGAGATTCAAGACCCATTGCCAAATATTCTGATGCTCACTGGGGTTGGGAGTTCATGTGTTTGCCGTCTTTTGCAGTGAGAGGATAATGAAGATCTTTTTCAAGTTGACATGAAAGACATGGCAGAAGCCTCTTTCGGCTAAATTCAATACAAAGTCCAGGGTAGAGACCTAAGTTTAATAATGGTGTATTATAAATGTTGAGTATTTTATAAATGCTTTTGATGAGAAAATATATATGGTTAAATAGCTAACTCTAGGCTTTCTCTGTGAATTCAGCTGTTGCTAAGATACAGTAACTGCAACCTGCTATTAGCACCAACCTGAGTAGGCTACAAGTAAGATGCTTTGACACTGCAAAGGCAAATCTGCTTTCAAAGGATATTTCACTCAAATGTCATAAATTACTAGTTTGTTTCTATATCCCTGGGATTGTTATTTATTATAGAAGGGGAAGTCGGCAACAGTAATTAAATACTGTTCTTGAAATTAGGATGAACCTGCCATCAAATGGCGGGTAGTGGAGCTATATTGCATCTTCCTGGCTGGTGCTGATGAGGGGATATCAGCCAGCCTGATTATGTGCAGTGGGACTTCAAACAGCATCGGAGGTGAAACAGATACCACTCCATTTCCTGCCAGCAGTCTCTTTGCAGGGGCCAATGTTTTCAGCAGGCGCAGTTCAAACTCAACTGCGTTGGGGCCAAGGGACCATAACAAACGTAGGCATATCTGTTTTAAAAGAAATCCAATCCCACTAAAATGTTATCTTCAATATAGCCACCGTAATCTTGGCACAGATGCATCATTTTTATTTTGTAAAATCCGTAGGAGACGCTGGGGCAACAGAGGGACTGCCTTGCAATAATGCAATATGATGATGGTATGTGGTAGGAGTCTGATATGACAGCTCAAAATAATGGTGCAGAAGAATGTATAGGCAGTGTCAGCACTATTCTGTCGATGCTGAAAACTGGTGTCCTTTATAAGATTACTTTGTCTAATATCTCTGGAATTCAGTATTCTCCCACTGCTATTTACAGTATTACTACTGTCTGACATCTACTTCTGAAATCCTGGCGTGAACCTCCCATCATGCTGTGCCTGAGAAGACTATGTTGACAAAGCATGTTTTCATTGTTGCAGGACGAAAGAGAGCAAGAGAAACCATGCTGGACCAGTTAAAGGCTGTTGTCCTTGTCCCCTCCTTCCTCTGGTCTCAGATCTATCCAGCGAGACCTCAGGGCAATTTCTAGTAGTGTTTTGGCTGATCAAAGGTCAACACTTGGCAGGGCAGTGACGCTGACCTTAGGCATGTATGTCTGTTGAGGTGGCAAACTCTAAGGCCCTCTGACATGAGCCGTGGTGACTTAGTCATGCTGTAACCTTCGGTGCATACTGACTAAACAGTGCCATGTACTTTCTGCTTACCTTGCACTCAAAATGTTCATGTCAGTGAGCAGCTCTTGGGAGTCTTGTGTATTTCAGGATCCTTGGCTCATGGAAGAAGACAGGTTAGACTGGACTTTGCTCAGAGGTAGATGGAACGTGCTACAAACCATTTACATACAGTCACTCTAAGGAAAGGTTTGATAAATTGCAGTATGCTTCTTAACTGTGCAAGAATAAGAAAAAACTAATTCTTAAATAATATGATTAATTTGATAATTATCTAACATATATTTATAACATAAGTGGATTCACACACAAGCCTCACAAACACTTGATCTCCATGGCAAATTTCAGCCTCATAAGTAGAAAGTTGTGGTTGCTATAGGATGGGCATGGTTTTGTGGACCAATGAACTAATGGACCAACTTAATGTGATACAGAGCTACTGGTTGCTGGTTGCAGCTAAAAACAGTTCCTGAGTTACAAAAGGGGGTCATGGTACAGTATAGGGGGTGGGACTAACTCATACCAATGAAAAGGAACTCATTGCCAATTCCAATGGCTCTATAACAAAGAGTTATGACTAAAGTATTTGCTAAAGAAACTGCTGTATCCAGTGATGCCTTCTGCAAGAGTCTACAACAAATGGTTCATAAGTTGTGACAACACAGTGAGCTATAGACCTGTTGGTCGCAGCTAAAAAGGTATTGGATGACCACTCAGGACAGGCAGTAATTGAGTCTGAGCAGGAATATAGAGTATATCTGGTATTGCCAGTTAATGATGCTGAAGTGACACAGGCCGTGATCACAAAACTAAGCTGTCGTGTTGCCAACTATTCTATGCCTCATTAGCGGCTAGTGTTTTGTTCAGTATATAAATAATGAGGGCTACTGTGTTTTGACTTTGAAAATTGCATTGCGGGCAGCGTCAATTTTTTAGTCCTTGTTTTATTATGACATTGTTTGGTCAAGTCATTAATTTTTTTTTTTTTTTTTTTACATCGAAATTATTTAAGTGTGTCAAAAAGACATGTGATTACGCAGATGGATGCACTAACAGAGGAAGGCACATATGCATTCACACTTTGACATGCACAGGCACGCACACCCACTCACAAGTGTACATACACACACACACACTCACACACACATTTTTTTTCACTCATCCTCAGCCTTGAGATTTTAAGCGCACAATAGTAATGTTATCCCGCTGTCCCTGCAGATGTAATTAAGAGCAGCATTCCCCACCTGTCTCCAAAGGTTACAGTAATCAAACCAGTAATGATGATGAGGATGTAGATAAACTGCCGCCATGCTTTTGTTTAAGTCTTGAGCTGCTTCCAAATCAGCGGCTCAGTCAGTGTCTCAGTGCTGGTTAAAGGAGCAACAATCACCACCATCATTTCCCGTGGAGGTAATTATGCATGTGTTTTGTGCATTTCTGTTTGATGTTGATGAGGTGATGCATCTATGATACGAACAAGGTCTGCGTGATGATATTCATCCACCTTTGAGTGAGTGCGAGGGGATGCATATAGGTTGGTGTCTGCGTGTTGTTTTGCTGCTCTCTCAAAATGTCTTGTCACCAGAAGGTCAAGTACTGATAGATTCATTAAGATTTTAAGGAACATTTAACATAAGCAGATGCTCTGGCCCCAGACTCCCCTACGAAATTCAGTCTTAGCATTTGACTTTATCTGCTGTCAGCTGGAGTGGAGAAGAATGCTATAATTTGCACCTTTTTACGATGTTAATTAATTATCCTGCGCTCACGCACGTTACCGTGATATCATAATGTGTAATCAGCCTATGTTCGACATCTACTTTTTGTCCAGAGAACCAAAAAGAGGATTCTGTTTACCTGATCTTGCTCTCAGATTTATTTTCCTTTCATCTGGGAAACAACCAGCTATATTTTTAGATCCCTCCGGAAGCAACTACAATCGACTAGTAATTATTTTCTTCATAACTGTAGCCTGTTGTCATGTTAAACCTTGAATACACATTGTTTTACTGTTTATGTGAAGGTAGGATATCTCTTTGACTGCAAATGCGCGTGCCTGTGTGCCGTTTGTGTGTTCAGTGCGAACTAGCTATTATCATAAATTTGTACAAGTGGATATCATGTGCAGCAGAGGGATTTAGCTTGGTGCAGGCTATTTCCCTGCTTGCCCCTGTGGTAATCAGTCAGCGCACAAAGCAAGTCATGCTGATTGTAATAGCTTTGAACCTTGATAATGCAGTATTGTGTACAACATGCCCTCTTGACACCTCATCCCAAAGGTCTCTTCCAATCCAAGGAGATCCTTCGGCTCGGGAAAATGCAAATGCGTTCACCTCATGAATGTCCTGTGCTCAGAAACCAGCAGAGGACTAGGCGCTTGTGCATCCCCCATCCAGCCGCTCTCAAGTGTTTGCTTCAATCAAAAAGCCAACCAGAGAGAGTAAACACACAGAATCCTTTTACAGTATGCCTGTTCTTCTACCAGCCCCTCAAGGCTGTCATTTCCTC
>OMLF01047772.1:0-13635 GCA_900302615.1 Holocentrus rufus | reverse complement strand
ACTAGGGAATATATATATATATATATATATGAATCAGTTTGCAGAAATGCCTTACACCTTGTTTAGACAGGACACAAAGCAGTCGTTGATGATTATTTATGCACATAAGCTGGGCTGATCAGATGTGTTTTTTTGCAAGAAATATCCTGTGAAATTTATCTGTCGGCTATGAATATTATATTCTCACACCATTGGAAAAGCCTATAAGAATTCGACAACTCTGCCTCTTTCTCTCAACAATAACAACATATAACCAAACAAACCCGAACACCTATTCTTGCACATCTTTTGTATTTTTGCGGCAGTTCAGTAACAGAGCCAGTCCTCCAAAGGCAAGTGATAAATAAAAACCAGATAAGGTCATCATTATACCTCCAATGATAGATGTACTTCATCAGCATACATCGATCAATCAACAGCAGTTAAGATGGTAGTAGGTTGATAATTAATGTGCTTGCTCCATTAAAGCACACTTACACACTCTTGAGTATACAGTAAATATGCCTCTGTGGTGATATGATGCAAATATGATTATCTAAGGTGTATTCTCAATGTGTATTTCTGACAAATACATCCGGAGATGATAGATGCACAGAAGAAGAACCTCAAAATCTCATGGCATGGTAATTTCCATTTGTCTGTGTTTGTATTGCAGGCTCTGAGGATGGAAAGATCCATGTGTGGAATGCAGAGAGTGGTCTGAAGGTGGCTGTACTAGATGGGAAACACACAGGTCCTGTTACCTGCCTGCAGTTCAATCCCAAGTTCATGACATTTGCAAGTGCCTGCTCCAACATGGTGAGAAGGGTTGGGAATTTATACCATTTTTTATCATCATGTATTCCTTAACGACTGCTTCTTAAAGCTGCAGCAGGCGGTTTTGCTTGTTGATAGTCTCAGAATTAACTGTTTTCAAGTCAAGAAAGTGAAACTGTACACTGTGTGAGTGACTGTGAGTTTATGATGTGACATAGTGAGTTTGAAGGGAGTGTACTGTCTGCTCAGTTCTCTGTGGCAGGGGAATGGTTTACCTTTAGTTACTCCTCTTTATCGAAGTGAAGCCACACTTAAGATCTCTTCCTTTAAAGTTTGCAATGCTCTGCTGCTGTGGTTCAGTTATAAAATAACACATAATACACATAAAAAACTGCCCCAAGCTCACAATGTCATGTTGTAAGCACATACTTAAAAGAACAGCAGACGGAGAAAAAGGTAGAGCAAGACATTTGACAGTGAATCAAAAAAAATTGCATTTTGTTCTGTGTAAAAGAAAATAAAACCGCATCAATTATGAAAATTCTTAAGGGAAACTTAATTTGGATGATCCTAGAAATACTGGAACTGGTCGTCTTGTGGCCCATAAGGAAACTCACACCGTCAATCTGATTTGAAATTTGCTTCGTTGTCTTCAGGCGTTCTGGCTCCCCACCATTGATGATTGATGAGAGAAAAGCGAACATGATGAGCCTACTTCTGAGGGCCAAAGGCAAATCGAAGACCCACCAGGGACCAGCAGGGGTCAGCACACCCACCTGTGTTTGATTTCTCACGTGAAGTGTGTCAAATCAACTCAATTGTAAATAAGTACTTTGCAGAAATAGATTGCCTCTCTATTGTCTTTTTATACTTCTATTTAACATTAAATGCTGTCTTTGTTAAGATACTTGTTTTGTGTACTTTATTCTTGTCTTAAACGTATTGGTGTGTGTACATGCTTGTTCTTGCCAAATATGGCTTGCATCATTTAACATAAGTTTTATTTTTATCTCTGAATCAAACACCTTACACAATCTGTTAGGCAACTGTCAAGAGCTTGTCACCTGACAAAGTCATATGGCCCAGAATATTGCATAAATTGTCAGATTCAACCACAGGTTATTTTTATGAATGAAACAAACCAGATTGCTCAGATAAAGTATTGTGTGAAAGAATCAGAATACTTTATTGATCTCTGTGGGGAAAGGTTACCAAACCTTTTTGATCTTAGTTCATTTTGTCACACTAGCTTTTATCTTTTTGTTTTAAGAGGAGTAGAGGGAGTCCATTTAAATCACAAGACAATAATAAACTATTTTTATAACACTTCTCAAAACTTTAGAGAACATTGTCAACCATGAAAGAAGTTACAGACATGAGCAATAAAACCTAATAATAAATGTCAAGCAAGAGCAGTAGGTGCAGAACTAAGTAATAAAACAGCTAAAAAAAATTTTTTTAAAGCAATAAAAGGCAAGTTTTTGGATAATAGGTGTTTCAAAGATGATACAGATTTGGTCCACTTTCTATCTAGCAGCAAGTCATTCCACAGTTAGGTGGGCTCTGACTGAAAAAGCCTGGTCTGCTTCAGTCTGGATTTTGGGTGGAGGGCTGAAAAACATTGCTTTATTCTTGAAGAATATACACCATCTTTATTATAATTAAAATATTTGAATTGGATTGCATTTTGAATTTACAGTATTACTGCAATATGCTACTGTTAGTACACAAAGTAACAATGTAACGTTGTTTCAAATCACTACAGTCTAACTGGCACCTGATTTAAAAGTACTCAACACTCAACCACAGTTGACACATCTGATGGGGTTCACTTGGTAGAAGTTGGTAGTTAGGTTTACAGGTCTCAATCTCCCCACTCGGTCCTGGTGGGGTGGGGTTTGGTAGGCCAATACCCAAGGCTGAACAGTCAGTGGCAGCTAAATTTGGGAGAGAGGTGATCAGGTTGCCTCTCTGTGTGCACATGATACTGCCCCAGTTACTTGAACGATGTCCCTTCTCACACTGTCACACTCTCTCAAAGAGCCCGGACTCACTCAGCAAACCTCTCTATAGCATTCAGACCAGTGCTTAGTCACAACAGCTTTTGTAAAGGACTTTATTTATTTTTCAAAAAATAAGTTTAACCTTGTTTTAGAATTTTTTTTTGGTTGGACAGCAGCATCTCTGGTATCTCAACTGGACTGAATATCCAGGACCTGCTGGCCTCTCTGACTTTCGACCCCCCTGGAAGAGCACCCGGCGGGAGGAACAGACTTTGCTGACCCGCCATGTTTCTGGTACTAGTGGTGACGCCAGAACTGAGGGAGTTCCTGGCCAGGGCAAGAGGTGGAGCAGTGCGCCTCATCAAGGTGCGCATCCAAGACGGTGAGTGACCCAGGATGGTAGTGCTGTTAATTTAAGATGGCAGAGGGGGTGGGGGCCCGTTGAGCCTGAATGGGAGAGGACTTAAAAGATTATCATTAGTGATATTACTTCTGTGTTCGTAACAGCGCTTAGCGGGGTTTGATCCCTGATTCATTCATGTGATAATGCACGGAGGTTAAGTCACTAGGGATTACAAAATACAACTAAGCAAAAACACCTTACACAATCTGTTGGGCAACTGCCTCGAGCTTGTCAAATGACACATTCATGTCAAACAAATTTCCTCACTGGGCTGTATCCTCAAACAAACTAACCCACATGACCTTACTCAGTCAAAAAGCTGTGTAGTTTTACTCCACGTGGTCTGACATTGTTCAACAGAAGAATCAACACCCAGCAGCCAAAATAAAGTTCCATCCCTTCATCACACATGTCAGCTGAATGATCGCGTGTCTCACACTATGGACTACATGGCGAACATCTAGGGAAAGGAAAGTCGCGGCTCGGTGTGGGGCAGCTGTTGTTCATCTGTGTGACAACAAGAATTCAGTGGGCGGTGTGCCAGCTGAGGCAGCTGAGAAAAAGGGTCAATGAGGCAATAGGTTTCCAGGCACCAGAGCTTTTCAGCGGTGGCAGACTGTCCTCCTCAGATGTTTACATCCTGTTTTGGTGTCTGGGCAATGCTGTGCCCGGCTAGCCTGCCATGCTGGGACGTGACACACGTGACTCTTTGGGGCCATCTTTGTGATTTTGAAGACTGCCTATCACTTTTTATGCCCGGGCTTGTATCTGGGTTATTTATGTCAACAGACAGACCAGCGCGAGGCCACAGCGACAGACTGGGCGTCATGTCTGTTTTACTTCCAAACTTAAGTCCTTTGAGCTTTTTGGGGAGTGTGGTTGGGTTGTTTGGAACGGCATGCGGCTTCACGTGGTGGCGCGCCGCTGCCCAGTGACACACTTGTTCATGTCAATGTCAAAAGAGAAACAAGATCGTTCTATCCTATTTCATCACTGCCTGTGATCCTGCGGCTTGGTATGCCACTTGTTTTTCTCTCACCTCACTGGCCTCTGAACATGTGTTGAGAGGAGCCTCACTAATACCTGGACACTGATGGTGCTGAGCAAAACATTGTAAACCTCACTGGGGAAAAGACAATACCCAACAAAGTCTGTGGGTCTCATTTATACACGCAATATATTACTCCACGTGAATCCATGAGGACAGGGACTATGAGAGAATGGCTGATGGAAAGTATGCGTCTGTGCAAAGAGATGGAATGTGTTGCAGCTCAGAATAGCAACTGCCGCGAGAGATGGTCAGGAAATCCCCCTCGCACCCCACAAGGACATGAGACTTTAGGTTTCTGTGTACGTTTTGTGTATTTCACAATGCCCGGCTACTAGTAACTTGATTTAGCTGTAAACCCCCACAAGGTCAATACCACCCAGAGAGTTAACCCTGTTGCTGCCAAGGACACCCCTTTGATGGATATCAGTAGGCGCTTCGCCCAGTAATATTTGTAACCCTGTGGCTAGTCTTTGGCTTCTTTCACCGTGGCTGTAAGATCAGAGATTGAGACCTCATGAATTCTTAATTGAAGTGTTGAGACTGATCTGAGCTAAGTGCTGCCACTCAACACCAAGTGAAATAATGAGACTCAGACTGACGGCTGAACAAAGAAAAGAAAAAAAAGACGAGAGTGATACTGCTAACCCTTAAGACAAATTGAACTGAAAAATATGTTATAGAAGAGAGCATGTTCTCTGGTTGGGGCCCTTTTCTCTCTTGAGAATGTTTATAATGTGATTTCAAATTATGTGTATTGTATCTTTCACTAATAAAGTCTCAAATGTCTTATTTTATTTAATACTTTACATACAATTTTTACATTTTGAAATGCCATGTTTCATGCAAAAACAAATTACATCAATAGTTTACCCTAAGTGAAGTTGTTTTTTTTTTTTTGACAATTTGGATTGAGTTAAGGGTTTGTTTGCCACTGTATGCACAAAATATACACCTGTATGCAGTATGTGTTTTGGTTAAACATATATTACACTAAAAAATCCTAAAGCCCTCTTAGTATGTTTTTGAGTAATCCAATAAGTAATCACCTAGTTTTTCAAAGACATAGGTTTTTAATATATAGTTGCCGTTTGTAACCAGATTACTGCAATTGTTACATGTAATCCATTACTTCCCCAGCCCCCGGCTGTGTTTACAGTGTCAGTTGTCACATAATTGAATCTAATAAGGGAATCTGACGTTTAGGGGGAAAGGTATGTGATGAGTGGCGGTCTGATTTTCAGAGCAGCTGGTGCTGGGGGCCTACAGAGAGCCAGAAAAGAGCTGGGACCAGGATTATGATCGCTTCCTGCTTCCTCTCCTGGATGACCAGGAGCCCTGCTACATCCTATACCGCCTCGACTCCCAGAATGCACAGGGCTATGAGTGGATCTTCATCTCATGGTCTCCCGACCAGTCTCCGGTATATTTCATATCTCATTCATAGAATATACATAAACATACATATGCTTCTACATACACACAGGCACACATGTTCTCTGAACTCCCTCTGTTGGCTGTAGGTGAGACAAAAGATGCTGTATGCTGCCACCCGCGCCACAGTGAAGAAAGAGTTTGGCGGTGGTCATGTGAAGGATGAGTTGTTTGGCACAGTCGAGGTCAGAACTAATGAAATTATCTCTGGATTACACATGAAAACAGCTTTAGGCCCATTTGATTTATTTTATTCCCTCCAATGCTATGGCAGGTTTTCTTTATCCTTTCATAGTAATGACTTATTTTGCTATGTCGCTTCCCGTGCCTCCTGTAAAGGGCTTTTTGTTTTTGCCTGCAACACTAGGAGGACATCTGTCTGTTGGGCTACCAGCACCACGTGTCATCCTGCTCCGCTCCTGCCCCGCTCACAGTAGCCGAGCAGGAGCTCCAGCGGATCAAAATCACAGAGGTGAGAGGTCGAGATGCCTTCTGCATTGTTGTCATCAGTGTGCATAGCTTTGTATGTGGACTAGCTCTTAGCTCTCAGCTCTTTATCTAATGTGTCGGTGTCTGCTGTTTCTTGCAATTAACCTTTTAATTTTTTGTTTCTTCTTGCAATTAACTCTTTTTGTTATGGCTGCGTTTCCAGGGCAGGGTTAAACAGGTGAGTCGATACATGCATGACTGCGCTTGATTGAAAATTAATACTTGTATTTTTATTACTCTGTGAGCTTAGAGAATAGAAACAAGGAGAGAGAACCTTTGCACTTTGATGGCTATAATAAGTAATGACATTTGTAAGTAAATACATTGGTATTACTGCATGTAAACTGCACATGTACATCCTCCCATAAAGCCCTTTGCAGGTTGTCCTTGAAGGCTTGAGATGTCAGTGGAAATATGTGTATGCTTGCTGCCCCCTACAGGTAAAGACAGAGATCAGCGTGGAAAGCAAGCACCAGACACTTCAGGGTCTCGCCTTCCCACTTCAGGAGACAGCCAAAAGAGCCTTAAAACAACTCGCCCAAAAACGCATCAACTACATACAGCTGGTGAGCCTGATGGATGAAAGAGGCATTTTAAACAGATTGATACACTCTGAACACTTAGAAAGATATTTGTGTTATTTTTTTTTTTGTTGTTGTTGTTTTGTGTCTCAGAGGTTGGACGTAGAGAAGGAGACAATTGAGCTGGTTCACTCCAACCCAACAGAAACTCGAGACTTGCCCCGCAGAGTTCCCAAAGACACGCCCAGATACCACTTCTTCCTCTACAAACACTCCCACGAAGGAGACTACCTGGAATCTGTTGGTATGATAACCGCAAATTTTGGAGAATGTTGTTTGTAGCCCAGGGGGAAAACTGAGATGATTGAGATTCAAGTAGCAGAGCAATTGTTGCGCCCCGATTTCAGTATAAAACATGCAGTTTCTTACACATGGGAATGAATTTGCCATTGTTTCTTTCTGTCTTTCACTCTATATTTGTAGTGTTCATATACTCCATGCCAGGCTACAGCTGTAGCATCAAGGAGCGGATGCTGTACTCCAGCTGCAAGAGCCGACTACTTGAGGAAGTGGAGAAAGATTATCATTTGGAGGTTGCTAAAAAGGTAATAGATAGATAGATAGATAGATAGATAGATAGATGCTAATAATCTACTAAATTTTAGTGTCATCTATGTTACAGTTTATTCTGAATGCCAGGTAATATAGGCTCACTGTTTTGCACACCTGTTGTCGGTCTGTATGCTTACTCTCATTTCCTATGTCTGTCTGCAGCTGGAGATTGACGACGGAGATGAACTGACGGAGGAATTTCTATACGACGAGGTCCATCCCAAGCAGCACGCCCACAAGCAGGCCTTCGCTAAGCCCCGCGGCCCGGCAGGAAAAAGGGGACACAAGCGCCTTATTAAAGGGACAGGGGAGACCAGACAGGACAGCTAGAGGGGGTGGAGGGGGCAAAGATTTCCCCTCGCGTCCCTGGTTCCAGTCCAGCCCCGTTTCCACAGTCCTCCCTGCTTTACCACACATTGACACCTCGTCAGGCCCCGAGGCAGGAATATGAACACATAAACTAATTTCTTTTATTGTTTGTAAACTGAACACCACCAACACTTGTGATGCATATATATGATTTTCATGAAAATGTAAAGGATAAATTACCATCTTGAGTCTGGGTTGGCTGGTTTGTAACAGACTCCCAGACAGTAAGGCAAATATATATAAATAATAGCTTTAGGAAAAAATAAAATAAAAAAGCATTCAGGCTTATTGACAGCATCCTAGACTTTGAAATGAGTCAGGATAAACCCCAAATTGCCCTGTTAATGTGAAGCTAATCTCTCTGGCTCTTCTATTCTCATCAGTTGCCGGTACAATAGAGGCCTGCTGTTTACAATATAGAGCTCCACTGAAAGAATACTGTGTTTGCAAATATTTCACTCCTCATGTGTTGTTCATGTCCAGCCTCCAGTAAGAGTTTTGTATCAACCATGTTTATATGAAGAAACAATATGAACGGAAATTCCAAATAAAATCTTGTTTATACAGTGTTATTTGACCTCCTTCTCAGTGCAGAATTCCATTTAATTTTGCTTTCACTTTTATGCAGCATAACATAATAATGGTATGTACATGCAAATAAGAGACTGGTAGTGGGTTCATGTTCATGTTAAGCCAGTTTGCTAGGGGTCAATTTCATGCACTTTCTCTTAAATGTCTATAATTAGCATGCATATTTAATGCACACAATATGTATTCAAAGTTATTAGTCACCTGCTATATTCAAGTAAACATAAGGTAACTGTATTAAGACCAGTGTCACCCAGTCCAGTCACAGAAGTTTTGTTAAACTACACCCACATCATCTCATGGAGGCTCAACAGTGGACTCTGGTGTCCTGCTCTACTCATATCTAGGACAGCTTCATGTTATGGGAAAAAAGCATAGTGAGTTCTCAGCACTTAAAGGGCTGCATTGTATTAACTCTACAGAAAGAATTACAAGTAACCACAGGCAGTCTAAGACTGAAATCCCACACAGCTGTGCCATCATATGATGAATTAAGATCTTAGTTATGATATAGATTTCCATTCTTTTCAGATTGAGTCACTGGCGGCTACTTTGAGCTACTGGAAGCTACCTTGGCTTCTAGATCACTGTTTGTACTGTAAACACCCTCCCTTCATAAGCCTCGACTACTGTGTTTTCCACAGGGCGCTATGTAGTAAACAACCCGCAAAGTGTTGGATCCCAAAACCAGGCCAGGTTTTAGGCTTGTACGGTCTCTTGGGGATTTGTAATTTGTTGGCTGACATTTGCTCCAATTTACCAATCCCTGTCCTCCTGTAGCTGCTCTACTATGCTTACTTAGTAGTAATTCTCTATTGACCTGTTCTCCTTTGAACAAAGTCAAGCTGATGCATATATGGGTCTCTTTCCTAACATGCAAAGAATTGATTTCAGTTGCTGTTGCCAGGCACGTCATCAACTTTAGGAAACAGTATCTGTGCAGTGAAACAGGATATGCGTAGGTGCTGCTGTGGTCGAGCACCAAGGACGCGGGGTGTTCACCTCACAACTGGTTGAGGTGTCGGGCGACGGCAGTAGATCGTAGCTTGCACCAAGTAAATAAAATGCTGTCAAGTGAAGGGCAGCACTGAGCTAGTTGGCTGTGTCTTAGCTGAGGCCCAGCCTGGCCTGGGGACAAACCAGATGGCAGCCCTGAAAAACTGATTATCAAAGAAATAAAGAGGGGAAATGCACCATCGCTGCAATTTGCTGGAGACTCAGACCATTAAATGAGGATCACAAACTTGTAGAAAAACTGGCAATGGGGACATTCACAATCTTAGACATAATGTCCACCCATCATAAAATGAAATAGGCGTTTACAATAATCTTTTTGAGTCATGGCTGCCTTTGTATCTCTCTGTTTCAATACGCTTGGCATGATTCATTAATAACTGAGTGACAAAATGCAAGAATAAGCTGAGTAAATCTTGCTGTTTGACCCTCACAGGCAAACGTGCTAGATGTGATATCAGTTTTTTTTCTTTGGGTACTTAGAAATCCAGTTAAATAACTTCCATTTGATGCCACTAGTCACTCCAAGATGTATTGCAGGTTTCTTGGAAAAAGCTATCATTCCCTTTAGCTAGATAGGCAGGCTCTGAAATGGCTGCCGGGAAAAACTGTGATACATAAACTTTGGTGCTTTTTATTTGAGATTATAAAAAAAAGTATTTATTTGGCTTATAAAGACTGCTGTTAGAATAAATATTTTGCAAGTTTTATCCCTTACTGAGCTCCCAACAGGACACGTGAAATCCTGCATCAATTTATCCCAGCAGCATTTATTTACCCTGATCTTGAAAGAAATCACCATCTTTATACAAACCTTACTTTATGATCAAAATAAGACAGAAGTCGTAGTAGTGGTAGAAGTAACACAAATATCTATCCGCTGGAAAGCCCAAGAAAACCAAAAAACAGAAGCAGATTCCTTAGAGAAGTAAAACGAGGACGAAAAAAGATAAATGGACTTTAATTTAACTGTAGAGGAATTCATTTTACAATGTCGAAAAATATGATTTTTAAGAGCCCATACAGATTTTTCACCCAATAAGAAACATTCAGTGAAATGTCTGTTTGGAAAGATAATGCTGTAGCTTTGGGTGTTCCTGAATATGTGTTCCTATTCCTATAACCTATAAAAGACAGGGACTGAAACCAAAAGTGAGCAAAATGACATATTTGGCTTGGTCTAACAGTAGTTGTATTTTATTTACGCTATTTTCACACTAGCGACGTGTTTTTCTTACGCGTAATTAGTCCAACAATTCTCCGAGAAAAATCTTGTTTTGTTTTTGCACCCTGGGGGAAATCTATATTACTGGAAATAGCCTGTGTGCATTCCTATTATCTTTAATGGTGAGGCGGTAAATTCCCAGAATGTAGGATCGGCCAGAGCAGCCCGGGTGGGCGGAGACAAACCCTGCAATTATTCTTGGAAAGCGGATAGGGGGAAGCTGCAGCGCGATTCCTGGGAGCGTCGGTTCAGCGAAGGCAGGAGCAGGGGATGTGGGCTAGAGATGAGCCGCAACCTGTGCAAAAACACCCTCTGAAAAATTAAACGACACTGTTTGCTGCCGGCGATTCGGTGACTAAAGCAAACTCGTTTCCCACCGGTGCGTTTCTCTCCCCGAGTTGATATAAACCAACGCGAACAGCGGCGGTTGAACAGGAGTCGGTGCGGCTGGTGTGACGTCAGAGCCGCTGGTGTTCTGAAGAGTTCTCAGAATAGAATTCTTGGAAATGGTGAATTTTAAAAGCTATGCCTTACACTGTGTCCTTCACACATTAGGAGCCCATTCTGGAGACAACACACTCCGTTCTGCTGCTTTATGTATTTTTTATTTTAACAAGTGTTTATTTTTCCCCTCAGTTATTTCTATATGTGGAGGTAATTCAGTAGACTAGACCCCGTTTGGGTACGCACAGTACTTAGTGTCTTTACGCCGCTTATAATACTCAAATTAACCCGATGTAAAGACAGTTTTCTTTTATAAGTGCTTTCCTTTGGCCGCGTAAATATTTCGATTTTTGTTTATTTGCGGAAAAAACAGCAACTGGATTTTACCTACAGGATTCAACCAACAGAATGATTCTTTGTGTTCAAGGGTGAGTTGACATTCTTTTGTTTCCGTGTTTTCTCTTCTGTTCAAAACAGGGATTAAGTCTATTTGTACAACATTAATACAACAATTTAAAGTTGTTTTTTAAAGCCGTTCGGTGAATAATATTACGGTCTAATATAACATTGAAGGCTGAGCTCAACAGTCTGTGTCCCACTTGAGTCGATTCAGTATGCAGCCTAGTCGTAAAATTATTATAAGTTGCCTTTAACAGAAGTTTGTCAATAAACTGAATATTAATCGATTACAGCGGCAGGGTTTTGATTGTTTTGACGATCTAGATTCGACACTGAATTGACCCGAGAGAAATTATAAACGTTTTCATGATATCGTTCGTAACTGCCTATTTTTACAGAGCCTCTCTATATTGAAGGGGTCAAAGTTTAGCACCTGTTAAAAGGCAATGAAAATAATCCAAATGATGATAATGATATATTCAGAAATTCACACTGGACTAAAAGGACATGGTGTGCATTCCTGAACTCCATAAGCAATAATAAAGCCCGCTAAGACCAAACCCTTATTTATGTATTTATTTATTAACTGATCTCAATTAAGTCTGAACTGTCACCTTATTTCCAGTCCTACAGCTCTTCTGCCCACTGGACCATCCACCGAAGCCCCAGTGGGCATGCGGACGGGCACGGTATCTCCAACCCATTGCCTTCAAAGCTCCCCCGCAATATGGGACCCCACAAAGGACCTAAGAGCCATTGCCAGCAACTTCTACTATCTAGAAAATTCAGGTACAGTGTTCAAGTGCATTGCTGTCACACCTGCTTGAGCAGTCAATGAGCCTCACAAATGCGTTTCTTAAAAATCCACAAGCCCTCCCTGGCATTGGGATCGGCATATTTTATTTTCTGCAATAGGAGATTTAATGAAATAAATGCCAACTGTTGACACACGACATATCAAGTGCAGTAGTGAATCATCAGAGTAAATAGTAATCTGTGATCTGTGTGTGCAGGGTGGTACTGGGGAGCTATAACCGCCGCTCAGGCCCATGCTGCTCTTCAGGAGGCGTCCGAGGGGGCTTTCTTGGTACGGGACAGCAGCCACCCTCTGTATATGCTGACCCTCTCAGTCAGGACGGCACGAGGTCCCACCAGCATACGGATCCAGTACAGCGGCGCCCAGTTTTTGCTAGACTCCAGCTCCCCGGCCCGGCCCAGCCTTTTGTCCTTCTCCAGCGTGCCCAGCCTGGTGCAGCACTATATGGGACCCGGGAGAGACGTGGAGGGAGGAAGGGTGGAGGAGGCCCCTTCCAAAGCCTCTCAGCAGACAATCCATGAGACCTCCGTGTTGCTAAAACTCAAGAAGCCCGTGTACAAGCCCCAAGGCCTCCCCTCCCTGCAGCACCTCACTCGCCTCATCATTAACAGGCACTCTGACTGCCCCGACCAGCTACCACTCCCGAGGCCTCTGTTACGTTACATACAGGACTACCCTTTCAAGGTATGAGATATCCCTCTGTGAAGTGGGGGGCTCAATCTCAGTCGACGTAAAGGAAAAAAAAAAAGAAACTGCCCTGCAAGGCCCACGGTGCTCATAAAGGACATTGCTGCTCCAGCAGTGAGAGGCCAGTCACAAAAAGACACTGGACACAGGGTCGAGGGTGTCACACACCCCTGGAAAAAAAAGAGAGTAATTGCGAGCAAACCTTGGTACTGTAATCTCAACTTATTTTATGACGGATGTGGAAATTGTCTGTATCTAACGTACCCTCATCACTTCTGGATGTACATACTCTATACTGCTCCCAGGCAGTCAAACTGTTTTCAGTTGGATGTATTTTCACCATTTTGTTTTTGTCACAGTAAGCATCTGACTTTTTTCTACCTTTTAAACCTGTACATTTTTCTATTAAAAAGAACTTACTGCAGTATAATCTCTGTCTTTAATGTCTCTTTGTCTTGTCGTCGTTAAAATGAAACGATTATTCACAGGGTAAATTGAAATAATATCATTCTTATCATTGTGATTAAAGACGACATAATGGCTCTTGTGACACTTGTTAAGAAATATTTGTGCCTGGATGTCAAAGAATATGTGGCCTTTGGGCTCGAAGTGTGTGAGGGGTGGATTGTGCGAGAAAATGAAGGCCAAATTGTGTTTTTGCTAAACAATGCGTACAGCCTGCATCTGAGTCAGCTAGTGGGCAAGCGAAGGGGAGGACCATTCATCAGCGGATTCGTAGAACTGCTGAATGCTTTCTGGGAGGGTGAGATTCTGAGAGGGCGGGTTCTAAGAAAAGCCTCAGTAATTACCTTCAGCCTTGAGCCCG
>OMLF01047771.1:0-10353 GCA_900302615.1 Holocentrus rufus | reverse complement strand
AACACCTCCCACTCGCTACACGACGCTCATGATGTTCAGTTTCTGGGGTTTATGTTTATTTTGTCTTTTATTTTTTTGATGGGCTGTGCTAAAAATACAAATACATTCAAGGCCAAACTTCAATCCAAAAACTTTCAAGAACTTTCAAAGACTGTGCTGTTGGGCAGTCTCACTTATAATTTCCCCACAGCTCTGAGTGAGACTCGTTTCCGTCTTCAGACAAATCCACGTTCTGAGTGCGTCTCTGTTTTCTTTGTTCTGGCCTCAGTCCTGTGCTGAAGTACGCAGCGCGCTGTGTGCAGAGACAAAAGTTCAAATTTACTGAACTCTGAAATGATGAAGGTCCAACCAACATCTGACCGTACAGCTGCTGGTCCGAACACACACACACACACACACACACACACACACACACACACCCGAGTGTGTGTGTGTGTGTGTGAAACTACCAGGTTTATCATGAAGACATTTTGTGAGTGAGCAGACAGACATCTGGTCTCATGAGATATGATACAGATTAATGACATCATCACCTAAAACACTGCAGTCAATAAAAGTCACGTCGTACAAAGTATCAGTCTCATTTTTGCGAGATAATCTGAACATCCTGTTACTCTGTGCCAACACTTCATGGTGCTTTGTGCAGTTAATCTGCTGTTACTTTACTGCTAGTCTATTAATAATCTACTGCTAATCCACTCTTAATGTACTGCTAATCTAATGCGTGTCTACTGTTAATCTACTGCAGTGTCTACTGATAATCTGCTGCTAATCCAATATCTTTACTAGTTACCTCATTAAAACTGCAATCAGTAATGTAATCCAAAGGATTACCCAAATGGAGTGATATATTCTGATTGCTTTCAATTATTTTTGGATTGCTTGGTCATATTGGAGGTATAAAAATGGAAAATTAACAAAAATAATTGATATTTCCAGAAGGAAACTAAAAGTCTTTCTTCGTGTTGTTTATTATTTTGACTCTCAGTATGATGAATACAAGTTTATTATGTCAGCATAAAAGATGGTAATCTGAGGTAATCTGAGTCTGGAGTTCACCCTGCCCTGCATCCCTCAGTCTCCTCCTGTTACCGTGGCGATAAAGGCTGCTGCTGTTACCAAGGCGATACACCGAGCCTGCGAAGAAATGGTTACCGTGGAAACGGCAACACCGGGGGCGCCGTGCTTTGGAAGTTGTGGTGAGGAGCGGACGGATGGACCCTCGCTCGAGGATTTCTGCTGAACGAGCGTTTCCGTGTCGAAGTTTGAGCTCGGTGAGGCCTGACTGGAAAAGGTACTGGAAACTCTGGTTTGATGCATTTGTTTAATAATATGAACTGGAATATAAACTGGAAACTCTGATATGTTTTTTTTGTCTTTTTTTGTACATTTGAATTGGACGCCGTTCGTGACCCCCGGCTGACCAGCTGAGTCCTCTGAGACTTGTCTGTGGTCTGAGTTGTAAAAATAAATGAACTTGAACTGGACTGGACGTTCTGGTATGTTGTTTATCTCCATAAATCTGAACTGGAGTCTGTACTGGAAGTGTTGGTATGCCGTCCATGTGTCTTCTGGGACTTTATTATGTATCTACTGTATTCTGTCCGTCTTTAATTCTCCCACAGAGAAGCTGAAGGTGAATTTCCACATCTGGGAAACAGTTCCAGTTCATTCAGGTCTGATCTGATCTGTCTCAGACCGGCTCCTCACTGAGCCTGACACGTCAGTCACATGAAATGCGACTGCACAGGTTTGCAGGCGGTGACTCGAGCCTCGGAGGTTCAAAAGGAGGATCTGCTGTCGTTGCAAAGACTTGGTTTGACGCATCAACGCATCAGAACGTCGTGATTTAATGACGAGACGCAGAGAGCAGCCGTGTGCGCGGCAGGAGGCGGAGATGTGTTCAGTTTCCATGTATGTAAATCTACAGACACATGACTCATTTTAACACCGCTGAGCCCTTTATGTTTTACAGTGAAATTGTCGTGATATTTGGTGAGTGCATTCACGCTCCCCAAAGGAAGATTCCTCTTGACGACCCCGGGACCTTTTCCTGTGGCGCCACCTGCAGGCCAAAATGTCACGTTTGATATCTCCGAATCTTTTGGGCAGACAGCGGTGAGATTTGGGAAAAGACGTTCATGCTCCTTACAGGATGAACCCTGTCAGCTCTGATGGCTTCATAACCTTTTCTCTGGCGCCATCATCAGGCCAAAATCTACAAAACTCATTCACCTGCAGTTTTTAAACCAAGGTATGTTTATATTTTTATTTATATTAACAACACTCAGATAAACATCAGGTCACTCTCCCTTCTCTCTCCTTTCAGTTTCTTCCAGCTGCTTTAAAAAAAAAAAAAAAAATCACTTCTGACCGACGTTGGCTTGACTTCTGTCTTGGACTTGTGGGAAATGGTGTCCTGCCAAAGGTAATAAATTTAAAGGAACGAAATTTCTTCCATTATTTTAGTAACGTGAGCATTTCTGTGTAAACACTAGATGAACAGATTTAGTGCCGGTTTATTTTTGATTTGTGTGATTCAAAACGTCGGCAGGATTTATAGTTTTTTCTAAGTTCCCTTTTCACATCGAATCCCTGCTCTACAAACATTTCTGTGTCAATCTGTTCTGGAAGAGGACCTTCAACATCTTGAATGTCTTAATCATGACTAAAATAAAATAGAAATAAATTTTTTTTTTTTTTTTTTAAATGTTCCCATTTTTATTTTCACTGATATTTTGACCTGAGCTCCTTCTCTGCCATATATAGAAATTTGCGAACTTGAACTCTGAAAAACAGCAGCTCTTTGGCTCCGCCCACTGAGGTTAAACTCAGCCAATCATCATCAAAACTACAATCTGTGAATCCCTCAGTGTCCCGTCATTTTATTCTATCTGATCTCATATCGCTCTCTTATCTCTTATCAGCCAAAGAAGTTAGAAGTCTAACAAACTAATAAACTGTATCAACATTAGTGAGAGAGAGAGAGAGAGAGAGAGAGAGAGAGAGAGAGAGATGTGACCTTTTTCCTCTAAAAGTCTCAGAAAACTTTTCAGACCACACAGCTCAGATCTTCCCTCATGTGATCTTCCATGTGAACTCACACGTTGTTATTGATGCGGTCTGGCTGACTGGATCAGCTGGATCAGCAGGAACAAACCTCCGACCAGTTTAACACCAATAATCAAATTTATGCACCTTTTCTATTTGCAAAAACAGTGTCGGTCCAACCTGAATTAACACTGTTCATATCTTTATCTACAGGAACACAGTGGGTCTGCTGCTAATGATCATCTTCAATGTTGATTAATCTGTCCATTGTTTTTTCAATTAATTGATTAATCATTTAGTGTAGTGTGAGAAATAAAGCCAAGGTCTGAATTTAAATTATTTCCTTACTTTGATCGATTGGATCATTGGACTTTTTACTTGATAAATGACTGAAAACCATTAACCAATTATCAAAATTTCAATCTTTAATTACTGTCAATCGACTAATTGATTAATTGACTAATGGTTTCAGCACTAGAACAGTTTGATTTCAAAAAGCTAAAAGTGTGTGTGTGTGTGTGTGTGTGTGTGTGTGTGTGTGTGCTCACTCACTCAAAAGTGAAGAAGAGGCCGCTGGTGAGGAGGATGAGCAGCAGGGTCAGGTAAAACACTCCGGTCTGCCTCGCCATCATGATCCTGCCGTTACAGTAAAATTTGTTCCTGCCGGGGAACACCTGCCATTTCCTGCGGGGCTTCCGGCTCCTCTGCGCCGGGCACGTCTCCGCCTCGGCCGGGGACGAGCTGCGGGTGCAGATCTGGTTGTACTGGCCGGACTGCTGCTGCTCCAGAGCCGCATGCATCTGAGACATGAGTCCCGCCGCGGAGGGCAAGGTTGGCGGAGGAATAGAGTGAACAGAGTTGAGTAATGCAAGGCTGGGTGAATGCAACACCAAATATACTGACACGGGGAAGCAGTTCTGTTTGTTGTTGACAGGTTTCAGGATCTCCAAGTGGTCAGTCAGCCCCAAAATGAATGTTCATCTGGATCCAGACAGCACGGAAGCTCAAAAAATATCTGCACGAAGATTTCTGCCATTTTATTCCTCAACAAACAAAACATGGATTTATTGTCTTGTTCTTCTGCAAAGCCCGACAAACACACACACAGAGACATACGGACGGACGGACGGACGGATGGATAGATGGATGGATGTGCGCCGTATCCAAACCAAACCAAACACCAGAGCCAGCTCCTCTCTCTCTCTCTCTGCAGGAACCAGCAGCAACACCTCCACGTCCTTCCAGCGTCCTCACACACCGCTTTCACATCCCGGGAAATAAAAGCCAGAGGGGACGGACACGGAGGAGAAACCAGCCGCAGCCAATCAGGAGCCGAAACCAGCCGAAAAACAAAAAACAAAAAAGGTTTAATTTGCCTGTGATGAGGAGCAGATCGGAGCTGAAGACGTGCGGAGCATCCTGATCCTCCGAACGGAGCTTTGTGTTGCTGCAGGCTGCGAGAGTGGACTGCCGAAGATCGTCTATTCAGAAGAAGGCTTACTCAGAAGTGGAGGGTAAATCAAGAAGACCCACCTTCCGGTCTGCACAGGTGGGCGTTAACCTTCACACAACCTCGCCTTCTCATCATGAAATGTCAGAAAATGTACTAATCCCCCACATCAGGTCACTGCCGATTCTGTCTATTTATTGTCTTTTTTCATACTTTAGTTTCTCATCGCATTCATTTATTATTTTGTGTCCATATTATGTGCACTACTGTATTTATTTTCCCCGTTTTGAAGGTATTGTGGACATCCTGAATACATTCTGTATTTGACATTTTTATTCAAATTATTTATATTTGTTTTAGTGCAGAAATTGTCGGCTGCGTTATATTTTGTACTCTGTATTTATTCTATTTTTTATTTATATTCTATTATTTGCTGCTATATACGCACCACTGAGCCTATTTCATTGCTGCAATGACTTAATTTTCCCACAGTAAACAATGCTATATCTAATGTTATGTAATCTATTTTATTTTACGTAATCTTTGCTAATTTGAGCGCAAACTGTTTTTCTCTTGTGGTTTCAATAAATAGAGGCACAGTGAGAGGTCTTCACTTCTTCCAATTATCAGCCAGATATAGACGATCTTTGGTTGAGACCGTTCGGTCTCGGCTTCGAGTCCATGACTAAATACATTTATATAACACGTTATTGAACTGTAGCAGTACCAATTATAATCTTTTCCTCTGCTGCTTGTTGCCGCGCTGTTGCTTGCTACAGTCAACACTAAGACGAGATCAAGATGAAAATGTATTTATATACCAAAGGAAGTGACTTACAGCAGCCAATAATAAAGATATAGCAAAGCAACACAGAATACATTTAGAATATGAAAAATGATTTGTATTAAACATGCCACAATTAACAACCCCAACGATCTAGAACAAGTGGAATGAAATTATTAAAAATGTGAAAGGGGTATTTAAACATTTAAAATTTACTAATGAGTTAAAGTATTATGCAAGCATGCAAACAGCAGTTGGACACAGATTTGGGGAGAAAAAAAAAAAGTGCGTTATGAAGGTAGGAAAAAAATTCTAGTATGAAGCAAATAAAACATCAAACGACAATTTTACGGGAAAACATTTAACGATTATGGCATCAAAACGGCAGGGTGAATACTGTTTTATCGTCTACTAATCTACGTGATTGAGTAAAAACACATGGTGTTCAAACGTTCCTACCAGAGTTGTTTCTCTTCGGTGACTTCATGCTGACGGACCGAGGCAACATGACGGCCGCCAGTGAAAACACAAATCTGAATGTCAGGGAAGGAGCAGAAAATGAGGACGAGGCCAAACTGCAGATGTTGAAAGGCAAGAAAACAGCTGTCCTGTTGTTCTACTGTTAGCGGGTTTCTGCTCTTTGTTTTGACATTTCCTGCAGCGTCACACGTCACTGCAAACTCGACCTTTTTAGCTAACACCTAAACGTTCCGCTCACTAGTGAATGGAGCTAATAACCAAGGAGAGCGTTTAAAAAGATGACAGTTTGTTTCCTTGGTTGTCCGCAAAGCCACATGCAGCTGTAAAATATGATTCAAGATCTTTTTTCAATTGTTATGACTCACACTTGAATTTCGGCGTGTAATGAACCCCAAAATAATTTACTAAGCATCCCTTATTTCCATAAAATGTCAGCTGCTTTGACAGCCCAACCCCCAATTATGCCGAATTGACAAGTGATTATTGTATGTTCACAGGAATTCAAAAACTCAGTCGTATCATTCAGGTTGGCACTTTTGCTTGGAAGCCAGATGTCGTTCACTTTCCAAACTTTTGGCTCCACAGTCTTTTATTACACCAGACAGAAGGGCCTCGTTAGTTTCTGCGGGGTAACGGTGGGTTGATTTGTAACTGTGCAAACAGTACTAATGACAGATGTAGACTATACTGTTTGGATGTAGGACAGTACGTCCCCAAAGTATTCTATAATAAATTCTACAGCTGTGGGCCAACACAGTGCGCTGATACTGATCAGTGTTGCCAGCATCTGCCCCAAAATGAAGTAATATGAAACTTCGGTATATAGTGTCAAACAGCAGCTCTTCTAAAAGGGCATTTTACAAGCTGCTGGCTTTGTTAAAGCCGTATGATCAGACTGATGACCCGAGGACAAGCAGTTTGTTTGCTCAGCCTCCCTCCTGCCTCCTCTCCAGGCGCAGCCTTCCTGACCACGGTGGCCTCTGCCGGGATGATCGCAGGATTTGGCTCCACGTTGGCCATGGCCAAGAAGAAAAGCCCAGACTGGTTTAACAAGGTGAGGCTATCCTGTCTCTGTATTCTGGATATATTAGTCTGTAGGTTAATTCTTCAGCACAAAGTGGGAAGAGATGGCGTGCTGTGAGCATTCCTCATTCAAAGTAACATCTGCTGCTTCTTTGCCTGGAGCTACAGGCACCCATTGGAGTCAATGTGAAAGGCTAGCAATGCTAACATTAATATGCGTTGGTTGTTGAAAAAGAAGGGGTTGCAATAAAACAGGTAATCTCTGAAGCGTTTTTAAAAATTTATTTATGTATTTATTTTTAGCGTTAGTGGGATTTTTTTTTTAAGATTTTGGGTGGGAAACTGTTTCCTGCCTCAGATTGGGGTGCAGAGAAGCAGGTAGTCTTCAGTGTCTTGCTCAAAGGTACTTCAGCAGGTGCTGTCCACATGGGGAGTCCAACCCTGGTCCTCTGGTTTGGCAGTGACCTCAACACAAGACTGGGACCACGGCTCCTTCTGCGGACTGGGACTGGGCGTTTATTCGCTCCTCACAGGATCTGATTAAAAATGACGCACATGGATGTTTGTTTCTCTCGGAGATATACTTGGCGCGGCGACACAAGGGAGCCCCTGTGTGCGGAGGCTATTTTTGGCACAGGCTGGTCTTTGTAGACAAATTGGATTTCAGCGTGCCGTGGTATGTGGCTGTGAAGTCTCTGTGGTCGAGGAACCAGACAGGCGGGAGGTCGTCTGGGTCTTCACGCTCCGCTGCACGGCACAGCGAACAGGAAGGCCGCTGTGCACGGAGGAGGAACTCTTCAAAACCCGCTCCTCTTCTGCACTCACACTTTAGGAATCTCAGATATGCTTTTATCCACAGACACTCGAAGCGGAACGAATCATTTTCTGTAACACTGGACTCTGTTTTCTCGTCTTTGTCCATCAATTCTGTCTGTCGCTTCATTAAATCCACGTCTGTCTTGCTGGGCAGGATGCAGGTCTACAGCAGAGTCCTAACAGGCTGATAAACACTCAAGCATGGCCTGACTGGAAAAATTGGGAGGTTTGGTTTAAAATGAGGTTAACAGAGAAACACCGCTGCATTCACAGATATCGAAAAAACAGGAAATCTACATTCCTACTAGGAAAAAGGCACGTGAACGCCTCCTGGTTCAAATACAGATTGGAAATTCAGAGCAGAATTCTGAACATGATTATAATCCTCAGAATCTAACTAAGTTTTGTTTTCAACATTGCAAGACTTAAAATCTAATGAATTTGAAATGTAAAGTTGCACTTACATGTGCTGTGTTCCAGGCTGTGTCACTAACTGATGCTGCCAAATGTCAGTGGCCACTGTGGACTTCAGAATTTATTATTATTATTTTTTTAATGAGTACAATGTCAGTGCAGATAATGAGTTCTGTGCAGAAAGTTTCCAAACCAGCAGAAACAACTGAGTGGAGCCAGGACCAGAAACAGGAAGTAGTTTGGTGGGCAGTCGGAGGTCGGAGCTGAAGCAAACTGCTGCAGCTGCTGAACTGAAGCGTTAGCTAACTTTTTCATGGTATCAGCAGCTGGAAACGTCACAGTCCTGCTGCTGGACCACAGACCTTCATGCTGGAGGAACAGAACTTACCTGGATTTACATGGTAGAAAAAATAAATCAGTGTGCATAGATTCATAAACTGTATCCTCATACAAATCCATACCTTCAGATTTGTAACCCTCAGATTACAAATCCCACAGCCTGAGATTAACAATCCATGCAATCAAATTAACTTTTCCTGCAAAGAGAACGGACCATTCATTTAGTTCAGAGTCAGGCGGTGACGTAGCCTCTGTCAGGTAAATCCACTTCACCTGGATTTAAGAATATATTTAATGCTCATATTATGTAATGCTTTCTAAAACTTTTGTTCTCCAACTTCAATCACAGGGCATGGATTTGTAAATCTGAACTTTATGGATCTGTGCGTACAGATTTGCAAACAGATTACATTTTTATTGCAGATTTTAATTTTTTTCCATGTGTCCTGATGAGAGAGAGGAGCTCAGGAGAGACATTGAAGGCTTTTTTCCTTTAAAAATAAATAAAATGAAAAACAAAACTTGTCTCCTCCAACTCTCAGGCTGCTCAACATGAAGAGTTTTGATGTGTAATGACATTACTGGCTGTTTTACACAGGAGCAGAACATCTATTTTTACCTCCCGGCTCTCGTCGACATTAATTTGAAGGCTTTTGACATTTGACTGTTACGTCACACAAAGGTAACATGTTGGAGTAGAAATCAATTATTAGTCTGTAAATCTGAGATTGAGATCGTCTGAGTTTTTGTCCCGACGTGATAACAGACGGACGCTCCTCCCTCCTGATATATAAAAAACAGTTCCACTGCTCATGGAATTCATGGAACATCATGAACTTTTGAGATGAATTTCAGGCAGGAAAAGTCGGGGAATATGAAGGAATTTTGCACTTTCAAGGAAAACAGCACTTTTTTTCCTTCTTAGATTCCAGTGTAGTTCGACCAAACTGGAAAACAACTTTATCAGTCCAGGAAGGAAGAAAATGTTTTCTGTCATGGAGACGCTCCAGTTTGGTTCTGGGAAGTCATGGAGAGGTCGTGGGGTTTTACGTTATTTTCTCCTGTTTGGCCGTTTCTCCGTCCAATCACATCGGCCCTCCTGATGTGCAGCTGGACAGTAAAGATAATCAATACGACGTGTATCCAGACCTGAATTCAGACCTCAGCTGATCAAATTCATTTTCCACACTGATCCGTTCTGAAACACCAGGACCACAGTGAGTTTCTCTGAAATAAATGACCTCAGTTAAAGGGTTAAAAACATCCAGCCATAAGGAGTCAGTTTCTCAGTTTTTGTGCTGCAGTTTCATTCTTGATAAAATCAAAATCTGTATCGTTGGTTTTCCTTTAACCACTAATTTTCTCGTCCTTTTTTTGTCACTCATTGGTTTGACAACTTTTATCATCTGTTTTCTTCTTCTTCGTCTCTGTGTTTAGTTCTGAAACTAAACTCCATGTTGGATTAAAACGTCTTCATGTCTAAAACTTGCAGATATGAGTTAGCTGCAGTCTGATTGTCTCTCAGATCAGTGGAGTTCCTCCTCATGTTGATGCCGCTGACTTTTCCTTCGCAGGGCGTTGCGGCCACGGCGGCGGTCCCAGAGAGCGGGGCGTCCTTGGCGCTCAGGGCCCTGGGGTGGGGCTCCCTGTACGCCTGGTGTGGCGTCGGCTTACTCAGCTTCGCCGCCTGGAAAGCCCTCGGCGTCCACAGTGTAAGACTGAAGTCAATGTTGAATTTTAACCAACATGATAAGATACTTTGATGAAATGTGGGGATGTAAACATGCAGGCTGGTTTAATGGTTTATACATATATATATAAAACAAAGGTTTGGACTGGACAGAGCATCAGTGTGGCTCCTCACAGCTCTGCAGTTTTCAAACTCAAAAATCCCAAAACTCTTCATACGTCGGTTTCCCATCAGTTTTTTAGACACAGTAGTTTGTAGTTCTGGTATTGTGACAGTCGTCTACTGCAGAATGTTCACTACAGCACA
>OMLF01047766.1:20102-25807 GCA_900302615.1 Holocentrus rufus | reverse complement strand
TAGCTGTTTAACTTCTGGAAGAACCGAGGCGCTTCAGACGGCCAAATCAGAATTTTTTTAAATCACCTCTTCCAAAACTTGCTTGTATAGCCTTACTTTTATGTAAAGAATGATCTTATAAAGTTTCCTTGATGTGCATTGTTATTCATAAATTACATTATGCTTTTGTTGTCAGTTTGAACTTCATTGCGATTTACGACCTCATAAATGCATTATAAAAAAAAGTGCCATACAAGTACAAAAAAAAGAAGAAAAATGTCATATTGGTGTTATCTGTGTTATATCCTTCATCATAGCCTGGCAATAAAGGAGGAATTGTACAACTTCACTTCAAAAGCAAGCCGAAAAAATAATTTGAATATCAAGTGAGCAGGCTAATTAGGCGACAGTCATTAATCAACAGTGTGATATTAGCAATAAACCAGTCAGTGAGAGATTCACTAGCCTTATTCAATTTTAATGAATTTTATTTAATAGGCTTAGATTACACCAGGAGACACAGTGATACATGGTCATGGGAAAAAAACTTCATCTCCTCCCATACCTTGTTGTAGCTACAACTTTTGTTGCCTGATTCTTCTGTAACATTTTGTCACTGTTTTGTTGTCTGGACAGATTTTCTGTGTTTGAAATGTACAAAGTAGACTTTCCCGTAACCATAGTAACACACTCTTCCCTGCAATGATAGTGCAGGAGGAGAGGAGACACCTGCTGGCAGAAAAGGCTGCTGCACGAGTATAAATAGCAATTTGATCGAATTTTTAAGCTTCAGTTTATCAAAATATGGGATATTTCCTTCTGGTGTGGAACACGGGACAACAGGTTAAATTGCAGGACAGTCCCATACACATCAGTGAGTTTGGCCCACGAAATAAATAAATCAATAAATAAATAAAAATCAATGCTTGCCTAATAGAAATGGCTAGCAGCAGTGTGAGGGGCAATACATGGAGTGACAGTGAAACAGGAGAGTATCTGATTATTTGCCATTGTCGTAATTTTTTATTGATGTTTTTTATTTACATTTCCTTTTCCATTTTCACTTAAGGCTTAGTCCAGCACCCCAAAAAGAAGCAGGAAAACGCCACAGGGAGGTGAGAGAAGACAGACAGAAAGAAACAGGAAGACAGAGGAGAGGAGGGGAGATTAACCTTGTGCCAAAGGAAAAACACTCAACCTTGAGGCAGCATGTTGTGGAGGTCAAATGCCCAATAGAGACAGTAATGAGTGCCATTTAATGGTTGGTTTAATGTGATTCATGATATCTACAGAGGGGAATGAAGTGGGCACATCTTTATTGATTAGCATAAGGCAATAAAATACAGTCCATCTAGAATACAAATGACCTATTAAGCTGTTGAATTATGCCGTACATGATATTTCTGCACCAAGCATTATTTTATCAGAGTTCATGGTGATTATTCAGTATAGTGTGTGAGAGAGAAGAGAGTAAGAGATGATTTCAGTGATTCATAAAAGTGATGATAGAACAGACAGAGAAACAGAACAAGAGAAGGAAAGAGCATGGAGTGAGGAAGAAGAGAAAACCAGTGTGGCAGAATGAGATGCAGGACGGGCACAGGGGTCTCAGCTGGTTGTTCCTCATCTCATTATCCACATAAGACAGCTCGTTAACAGTAAAATTACCAGCAAACATTAATCATCACCCCATGGAACAGCTCTCATGTCAACCATTTACTGTCCTGGGGGGGAAAAAAATAAAATATGAACAATACTGTTGTTTCAAAGAACCAGGACCAACAAACTGGCTTGTGGCAACCAGTACATACTGTTTTGAATGGAAAATGCCTGGATTGCTAAAAAGACGATTTCTGGGAAGTGAAAGGACAGCACAGTTGTGTGGTGAGTTTTAAAGAGAGCAAGAGAAACAAACAGTCTGATGTTTCTGCAGAATTAATAAACTGACTGGTACTTTTCTCAATAGATGGAAACAGAACGCTACAATGTGACAAGTTCCTTTTAATAGGATGTTGTAATGTAACAAGACACTTTGAAAAGTAACATTCCTCAACACTAGATGCCACTGGACACCTTCTGTCACACATGTTGTATTGAATGACTCCAGAAGGCCGAGCAGCTTCAGAAACCAAACTGTACCAACAATCATGCACTAGAGATGTAGAACTTGTTTTCTTAAAACAAATTGGGGGAAAAAACCCATCAATATTCCATTGGCAGGTAAAATAAAGGCAGATCACTTCATGAATATCAAGAAAATATCTACCCAGGAGTTCATTTTCCATTGAAACAATTTAAATTTTCTCCCTTTATTGGCATATTTTTAGTTTCAAAGACAATAAAAGACACAAAATGACCTGTTAATATGGATATTGCATGACAAAAAACTGCAAAACAGAACTCATTATGTATTTTCATTTATGTTATTGGCTATCTTATGATTCGTATGCTGAGGAAATGATGATCATCTCCATTTTTTGTAATTTCAGCAATCACCAAAGGTTCATTTCCCCTGAAATGGATACGTCATGTTTTGAAATGAAGCCCCTCACATGGCTCTTTGTCTGAAGGCTCCAGTTACGACAGCAGTAATATCCTTCATGCTGGGTTTAAACCTCTTTTCCCTTGATGGCTCCCTTCATTATTTTTCTCCAATTTTTCTCACCCTCTCCCTCCATCAACATCATCATAATTTCCATAATAATGTCCATGACTGTGTTTCCTTGGATTCCTATCATCCAAATCCTCTCTGCCCTTCCTGTCTTTCTCCCGTCCCTCTATCTCTCTTGTGCATGTGGGTTTCTCTTCACCTCTTTTTTCTCTCCACTTTCCTTATTCTCTCTCTCTCTCTCTCCATTACTTCCTATCTTATCCTCTTTTTCTCATTTGCTTGCTTTTCTCCTCTCCCTTCTCTCTCCATCCTCCAGCATCCTCCTTTTCTTTCTTTCCTCTTTTATCTCTCTCTCTCTCTCTCTTTCTCTGTCTCTGTCTCTCTCTCTCTCTCTCTGGTGCTTTTTGTGTTTTCTATAATCCTCCCTCTGCGCCGGTTTAATCTCCTCTTTTAAGAGGCAAGTGGCTGTAGGCTTTTTGATGGCCCTCGGATAACTCTCTCTCTCTCTATGTGTGTGTGTGTGTGTGTGTGTGTGTATGAGTGTGAGATTCAGGATAAAAAGATGCTTTCTTTTTTGTCATTTATTCGGCTTCCTGCTGCAGGTTGCCTTCTGAGAAAAAAAGGAAACCATCTGGTCAACAGGCATGTTGGTGTCAAGGTCAGGTTCATGTCTCTGTTCTGTTTCTTCTCTCTCTCTCCCTCTCTCATCCCACAAGGTCAAGGCCAAGATCACATCTGACACTTCACCTGATTCAAATGAACCTCAGACAGACATGAGACCAGTTTAGATAAATCATGGACATACAGTGGCTGTGTGTGTCCCATATTCATACTGCAGACAAATCAAAAATGTAGAACAACAAAAATAATGCATCTAGCGCTATAAAGAGGGTTAAAGGAACACATTTTTGGTAAAATACCCTTTTTCTTACTCACCCAGACTGAGACCAGATGTTTGATACCATTTTCACAGTTAGAAATGCAATTTCAACTTTTCTCATCGGATATTCAAGACAGTGAATGGGTAGATGTACAGCTACAACATGTGCAGGTTTTGGGTGAAGTATTCCTTTAAATTCCTAGTTTAATGGCATGTAGGGAAACTACACTTTAACAGCAGTCGTTTTACCTAAGTGTGTACAGTTTTTAATTCTTGCTGTGAAACCAGTTGGGACAACGAATGTTCAAAGTTGATCTTGACTTGCACTCCTCATCTCTTCAGTTCAGTGGACGCCCATGGTGGACGTGCAGCTCCTCTCCTGCAACGACGATCTCTGCAGACTGGAAATAAGAATGTCCTCCAGCCAACTTGTCTGGTAAATAAGTGTAAAAATACACACAAACGCACACACACAAATGCACACACACACACAAATGCTAAAAATGGCCAAATTGGCATTTCGCAGTGCTGCCAAAACCATTTACAGAGCTTTCAAACCAGTAAGCCCTTAAAAAAACACACACACACACATGCACACACACACACACACATACTGGCAATTGGCAGCAATAACAATGACGACTGTATCAAATTGGTTATTTAATTAACCAGGTGCCTCAGTGCTTGGCAGACTACTTCACCTGATAAGTGATACACACACACACACCCACCCACCCACCTACACACACTTCTCTCGCTCTTTCTCTGTCTCATCAGTTTGATGGGCGACTAACTGAATATTACCCTTAATTGTAATATTTAATTATGCAGTACTTCAGGCTGTGTCCACAGGTAAGTTTGAGGATTTGTCTCTTTCACTTTCCGTCCACATCGCAACATTTTGGAAAAGTTTTCCAGACACAGAAATTCACTCAACAACACGCGCATGTGTATGTCTGTGACCCATGACCTATGTGATGAGAGAGAGAATTTTATTTCCAATTCCCCCAAATAATTTAATATCTTCCATTTCTACCTTATTTCAAGATACTGTCACATTTTCAAGACAAGTGGAACTGTAAGGGAAACGATCTCAGTCAAAATAAATAAATAAATAAATAAATATGTGAATTTCAATGTATTTTTAATGTTATTTATATTCTTAATTGTTTTTATTTTATTTTCAAAGTTGCAATTTTATAGGGGCTGTAGTGGTGGTTCTTTGGCACCTTTTTATTTGTTTGTTTGTTTGTTTGTTTGTTTGCATGTTTGTTTGTTTGTTTAGCATCCTCCTGACCTCTCCCTCTGTCCTTCTTTCTGGACCTCGTTACTCTCTCCCACATCCACACACCAGGGGCCAGGCTGGGTTTTTGGACCTCATTAGTTTTCCAATTAGCCACTGTCATCTGTCATCTGTCCCCTTGGTTACCCAGGGCAACCGTGACACCGCAGCCAATCGTACGCCCCGATTCGTCTCACTGGGAACAGGTGGAGATCCTACCTGCTCTCCTGGGGAAAGTCAAGACGACTCCTCAAAGTTCAAAGACATTTTTTTTGTTGTTGTTGTTTTTGTCCAAAAGTTTGACAATGCATTTGTGAAAATAAGATCACTATTTGGCAATGCTGGAGATGGAGGTTGTGTGTTGAGATCTCTGTAGCAACTGCCAGATAATGTGATAGCTCATTAAAATAAGACAAAAACATCCATTCAAGTGGACCGAATGTACAATAAAACCTGCTGCAGAAGATTTTATAATTCGTCCCTCCTCCTCCCTGTGTGCACGCATGTGTTTTGTTTTCTTATTCAATCCACTGAAGAGAATAAACATGTTGGAACTGATTTGATTTACCAACTGCAACTGCAAAAAACTTCATGTTTGGTGCTGTAAATCAAATCCTTGTGGTTTTATTATCGCTTAACAGAAAAAAAGTTTTAGCTGTTGTCAGGTTTGATGCTTTATCTTGAGGAGTAGCAAATGCTCTCTCTCTCTCACACACTCCCTCACACACACACCCACACACACACCTGAGGTCAAAGTAGGCCTACCAACGGAAAACTACAAGTTTGGCTCTCACCCAACTAGACCAAACGATCCAGAATATCTAAGCCCCGCCCATCTGGCACTAAAGGGATAAACCAAACACTTCTAAGTAGTTGACAGGGTGTATCACACCCACAGTTTGTTTTATTTTTCGCGCACCATGGCAGTATACTTCGTCCCATATTTGAATTTG
>OMLF01047766.1:5102-15102 GCA_900302615.1 Holocentrus rufus | reverse complement strand
TACGTCATATCGCTCTTTCTAAACCGACCTGTAACAGTTATGCAAACACACCACCCCTTAACTATTATCCTACATCTAAGGTTTCGTGTCCCGGGGGACCGTCTCCAAACACAGGCTTGTTTTTCCTGTTGTTTTGAATTAAATGGATGCACGCTCGTGTTTTCCCAGAAGCCCTGCGCGGAGAAAATAATTCACCTTTTAGCAAAAGCGAACCGTGCTTCAGACATGTTTGCTTTTGGTTTGTTGCCATAGAAGAGATTCCCAGCAACTGTTTTGTGCTGCTAGCCATAAGAAAGTAAAACAAGATGCACGCGGGGCACCAACAAGGCCTGGCGAACACATTTTAGCCTGCTACATGATAGCAGATAGACAATTTTTGCAGGCTGGTGTTGCATTATGTAAGTAAATAATGTCCCAGGTTGTTTTATCAGATGTGAATGAGGCACATAGGGGCAATAGGGAACACTGTGTATTACTGTGTTAATGTATTTTCTGTGACGTTGAGCTGGTTGCATCGTCTGATGTGTGTGTACAGAATGGAAGCGTTTGGGTGTGCACGTGTCAGAGTAAGTGATTTATTCAAGGTGTGTCAAGTATACTTTCCTCTTGTGGTTTTCAAGTGGGATGCCTTATTACAGACACTCTTTCGACAGCGAAACGTCAAAAGCGTCTCCCTCTCTTTAATAATCTTCTTCTTGTAAGACATTCCTTTCCATGTTGGAGACAGGCACCAACTGGCCTTTGCCCAAAAGCTCGTGCAGCCACAGCAAACAGCGCTTCTGATGTTATCTAACTGGATTTCTTTCTCTCTAAAGGTGTTACGTGTTTAGGGTCCCGGGAATCCTACAGCAGATCTTGGCGGTGCAGGCTGTTGTTAACAGAGCTGCAGGCGGGCACGGGCAGGTGTGTCTATAAGCGAGGTCATGATGCGGGCAATCTGGCTGCTGTACAGCTCAGGTTAAACTGGATGCACCTGACATTTGGTTGGTGGCTGGGTGGAGTTCTTCATTTTTGAGCACTGTGATTAACCCCACTGTCCAAACACTCAACTGCCAAACTTTGGTGCTTTAAACAAACCAAAGCAGCATCTAGAAAATATTGAGGGCATGCATACAGTACTGGTATGATGGCTGGTGGTTGTAAGCTGCGAGTAAAATGCGAGTATTTTTTGAAAAGACCAGCAGCCTCTATATTGCCTTTACTCTGAGTGTGACTGGGCCAGATTTTGCAGGAAATCTGCTGGATTGCACACGTAGAAACTTTATAACTTCAAGTTACCTCTTCTGAATACATGCTGGCTTTTATCATAGGCTGCTGTCAGCTTGTCCTTTTTGCTTTTCAAAACACAGTGATACCAGGCAGTGGGAAGGGGGGAAAGATACCAACGACCTCTTTACAACAGGAACCACACGCAGTCTTAATTTCGAGAAACATGAAACATTACATGTAGCACCTTTAAGTAGCACTCTACAGAAAGAGAAAAGACTGGAAAAACTGGATCAGGATCTGAACTGGATTTGCCAAGTCAAACAAACATGAAATTTGTCTCGGTGTTGGTTGGCAGTGGTTTAGAGATATGCTGATACCTTCTAGGAATATCGGAAGTCTAATATATGAACTTATAGACCCCTGTTCCAGAGAAATGCTGTCATATGTTACATGTATGAACTAAGCATATGCACCCCCACTTGGTTATGGTGAAATGTGTTGCGTTATATGTTTTCTTACATATGTACATATATTAAAACATATTGTCCCTATATGGTCATATACTGTATGTGCACTCATACCCACTCAGCATAAGTACATGACAGTGTGGCTGGTGACTCAAAAGGCTGGGTAGGACACATGTACTTTAAATACATGTTAGACATATATGTGTCAAATTAGATTATATTTCTTATATGGGTATCACATATGGACATACAATGAGTGCCATATATGGAAATCCCCTATATGTATGTATATTAATTTCTGTATGGAATATACCTACTGACACACATGGTTTAAGCTCAGCAAAAGAATACAGAGAAAGAGCAAAACATACTATAGACAGCCTATATACAATAGATTACTGTATTTCATATATAATCATTATTCTATTCTAAGTAGAGGAAAGTCAAGTGACCAGCAGTGTGTGGATCTGGTGCACAGTGAGGAAGTTAAACAGAGTTTCATAAGATGTGAGTATGACAACATAAAACAAGACTGGCTTTGAAAATCTGGGCTGTGGAATTAAACAAGTCAGACTCTCCCCTCATTATTGTGTGAACAGAATGAGTGTATACTGAAGCAGGGCGTTGCTGAGTCAGCCTTCCCTTGGTACATAAAGGTAAAGGAAATAAACCATGTTTTTATTTGTGTGCTCAGGTGTGTTCATGCTACCAATCAGTCTGCACTGAGTAAATAAAGCTGAAAAATAACAAGGATCGAACTCTTAAATTAGAAGTATTTCTTTTTTACCTTTCCTTTTTGATGATGATGATGAAAATACATCATAAGTAGAATTCATGATAAAACTTTAGAAACCATGTCACATTCACAGTGTGTGGGTACAGAGCTTCAGTGTGCTTGAATCTGCACCCAGATGCTTTGACAGTGAATTCCTGGCGCTGACTCAGTAAATCTCAAAGGAGCCTGGCTGAAAGTGAAATGTTACTCCTGTGGTTTGTGACAGGTCAGTGTGTAGTGAACCCCTGCTACTTTCTCCTGTTCCTGTTAACAAGGAACTGGATTCAAACCCAGGACATTTTGGGCAGCTGAACCTCCACAACAACATCCAGGCTCCTGATTTTCATAGCTCAAAATGCAAATAATTATAAATTACATTCTCAAAAATGGATAAAAATGGGTTTAAAGGTAGCCAAAAACTTCAAAATGTTCAATAACTAGTTTTAATTTCAGTTCAAATAGTAATTCTTCACATAACTCACTGCAAGTACATGATACAGTGAAAAATTTGAACATGATGACCAGTCAGTTTCAGGAAGGGGCCTCATAGAGCTCCTGTTCATGCATCGCAGTGCATGAGAAATGTTGACAGACATCGGAGATACGCGTTGCAGCTGGAGACACGGACTCAGGTAATGAAATCCTGAACGAACAACAAATGGAACTGGGAGAAAAAGAAAACATTTGAAACCGGCCTTTCAGATGAAAGCTCAGGACGGCCTTTAAAGCAAACGAAGGACTTTGTTCGATTCAGATCTCACTCAATCAATCCTAAAAGACATGAAAGTATCCAGCTTCGTTGCTTTCATTACAGTCACTCAGATTCGACATGACGGGCCATGACAGGATTGTAATTGATTCTCTCTGTTCCCTCTGAATTCACCCTCTCATCACTTTGATTGAAACAGAAAACCAGTGTAATAAAGAAAACCCTTATATCAAGTGCAGCAGGTAGATACATAACAACAGCTTCATGGATTTTGTCTTGGTGGACCAAACTTGACATGACAGTAAAGAAACAGACTGAACAGATCCTCATTCTGTTAACACGTGTGTGCAAAGTGGCACATGAAGCCAGCCGGCCCTCAATAATGTCTGCCTGGGTGAAGCCGACGCATACTCCCAGGTGTGTGTGTGTGTGTGTGCATGCTTCACTATATATAGTTGGTGCATGCATGTGTATAGACTGCAGCCAGGCCATGTCGCTGCTGAAAGGCGGCTCTCACATCAAACAGTTAACAGTTGACTAACTAGAACATGAGTCACAGCTCCGTCCCTTTTCCTTTCAAACTGATTATCTTCTGCTTTATAGGACAGAATATGGCAGAAATACATGAGAGACACGGGAGGCAGAGACAGAAAACTAGATGGGATGACGTGTAACAAAGGTCACAGCCTGGATTGAAAATCGCAGTACAAGTCATTCACTGAGCCAAAGCAGAGACGACTGCTAAGGGACATTTTTTTGTGCCATGAACCAACAATAAATGGTCACATCTATGATAAAAACTTCAGAACAAATGATAAATGCTCACGTCATTAAATAATGAAGCTTCACATCAAATGATAGTAGCATGCAGCTCATAGGGCTGGGCAATATGGACAAAATCAAATATACTTTTGACTAAATACCTCAGTATTGTGACAAAATTGTAGGGATCACTATAGATTCTTTCACAAGATTTTTCATAAACAATCATTAATAATATGGATGTGACCAGACAGGAAGAGTCAAATAATTCAGAAAGTGTCATCTCTTTACTGTAATGCAGCCCTTAAAGCCAGGAAACACTTATGCCATATAATAATATTACAACAGCCAAAATCCCAGACGATATCGATACAATATCGACATTGCCCAGCTGTCACACTTAACACATCAAGATGTGAAACGTAAGTAACAAACAAATGTCAACTAATAAAAAGCCAAATATAAAATGAAGGACTTAAACCAACACTCAGGATACCAACTTTTCTAGAGGTTTTCTGTCCCAAACACCAAATAATAGAGTATCTACATTACATCTGAAAAAAAAACAAACAAACAAAGAAAAAACAATCAAGTAAGGAATTCTCATGAAAATGGTCAACAACATTGTTCCCCATCAAACACCGCAACTTTCTGTGAACACAATCGTCGTATTATTCTCAGAATCAGCCACTACAACACAAGTAATTTTTATCATGTTGACAAATAACTGGTTCTGAAACCTGCTTACGGACAAAACGACCCACTCAGAGAGAACAAATGCCACAGAATGACAGCAAAACAAGAACACAACCCCCTCCTTATAATTATATAAATGCCACAATATCTTTAGCCAGATCTTTAGGGGGGCATGGTGAATTTGTGTGGGTTGTTGTCCAATCGTCCTCACATGAGATATTAAGAGAAGGGAAAAGACAGGGGAACAATCTGTGGAGAAGAGAGTGAAGAAGCCATGAGAATGTATATGAACGGGTTAAGAGAGGATAGGAAAACAACAGAGGAGCAGGACTGCAGTGTGATGGGGTAGAGGAAAAGGGATAGGGAGCATGGTGGTGCCAAGACTCCCAGAGGGAGATAGAGGGGGTACAGGGGAGGACGCTCTCAGAGGAGTGCACGTGGGACTGCGTGGTGTGTGCATAGAAATGATAAACACGCTTGCAGGCAACAATCTATAAGCTCCGTACAGGGCTGTATGTGTTTGTGTGTGTGTGTGTGTGTGTGTGCACGGGTGGATGAGGGCTGCAGGAGCATGTGAGCCCGGCGTTCGCGCGCTCTAAGCCGGGTTCTCTCGGGACGGAGGGGAAGCTGATGAATGTGAGTGCACGTGAGCTGGACGGCGTGTGTGCATGTGTGTGAAAGAGAGAGAGAGAGAGAGATGGAGAGGAAAAGGAGGAAAGAGAAAAAGGGAAAGAGGGAGTGAGAAAGTCCTCCTCTGGCTTCTAGGACTTTGGAGGGAAACGGAAAAGATGCTGCAAAGATCAAAAACGCTTTTTATTTCTCATGATCAAAAGGGAGGGGCCCAATTATTCAGTCATTTGTTTGCTTGAATGATGAATTTCACATCTTCCTCAGTGGCCCAATGAGGGAGGGGTGCTGCTGCTGCTTTTTTGAATTTATTCATTCATGTGTCACGTGCAGTAGACGTCTGCAACCCGGCCCGAGCCAGAAGATTCGAGCCAGGTTCAGCTTCGTTTTCTAATAAATACATTGGTCTTGGATCAGGCTCAGGGTGGGCTTCATTCATGTTTGCATAAGTATATGTTTGGTTTAGACTGTGTTTTATTTCTGATTTGATGTAGATCTATGCATATACAGCGTGGGCTGCAAGCTGCTCTTATATAAGCAATTTTTCCTCGGTTTCTTGTCGTGCTTGCGTGATCTTTGGTTGGGGGCGGGTTCAGACATAAAAAGGGGAACTTCGACACAGGCTGGGTTCAGACATGTATATGCAGAAACATGCAAGGCTCTAACAGAGAAAATCTACTTGAAATTTTTGCAAAATTTGAGGGAAGTAATGCCGCTGCACACGGCATTTTCAAAATTACACTAATTAGGCAACGGAGGTGCTACGATCACAGGTGAAAACAAGGTGACATTCTCTTTGTTTTGTCTCTGTTTCTTCACTCACACACACACCACATGTTGTTTTTTTCCCAAAACAAGGCAGTGATCTCATTTCTCTTGCCAAATTAAAAAGAAAAGACAAAAATAAGCAGGTAAAATTCAACACCTGCAGCAACAAAAACAGCAACAACAATTTATGAATGATATTTACTACTACGACACATGCCCAAAGTGATAAATAAAAAGGTGTATAAACTGTGACTTCAAGGTAGCGGTGAAATGAACAACTATATAACCAGTGTGAATCAGGGCGAGTGACGACAACGTGATGCAGATGGATGCATGCAGGATGTAAACACTGGTCACGTGCAGCGTTTGTGGAACAGAAGTTAGCCCAGAGCCACCACATTGCCCAGGGTTAACCAATGCTCGTCTGAACACAGGATCAGTAAGCCGGGGCTAAAGAGAGCCAGGGGCTGCAGGGAGTGCGGTGTGAATAGGCCCAGAGTGTGTGTGTGTATCTGCTTTGTGTGCGTGTGTGTGCAACAAATATGTGCTCTTATATAAGGCTTTTCTGGGTCTTCTCAGGTGAACTGCTTCCAATAACAACATAGTAGCTCCTGAGGCACCTGTTTTCTGTTAGGAGACACTGATTGACTGATAAACACATGCACACACACACACACATGCATCTGCTTCTTGTATGATTGTCAGCTCTAAGTCAAAGAGAATGAGAGCCTCAGATAAAAAAAGGAATTGTTTTCCAGCAAAGAAGCTTTTCGTCTGCTTGTCATCTCTAAACGTCGATGACAACAACGTGTTTACAAAACTGTTGGTGTTTTGCAACCAAATTGCTCCCACATCTCCCAGTTGAGCGCTCCACGAAACTCCATAAACATCAGGGTGCCGAAGTGTCGAGGAGCTGCTAAAAGTTTAACAGCTTGCCTTTCATCTTCCAATCACAGCCTATACTTTGGGAGAAAGTGCGTTTGCCTGCATGAGCATGTGTTTGAATATTTACATTAGTCTTTAGCCATATTTAAGTGTTAATAGTTTCAGAAAATGACAGCTTGTGGGGAAATTGGAGAAGATGGAACCATGTAAAGACTTTCCGACCGGGAGGCAAACTACATTTATTCTCGGGTTGGAGCGTTATGATCATATGGTTTTCATTTGATTGCAGGCACTCATAACAGCCTTCTCTGTAAAATAAAACTGCCAACACTCTGCCAGCAGTCTTTGAATGCCTTTGAGAAATACGTTAATGATCGGTTACTTGAATATAGACTGCACTGTATGTAGTTTTCCCACAGATAGTCATTAAATCTGTGCCCTTTACTCATGTGGACTCTCGGGTAGCTTGTTGTGACAGAGATCTCCTTTAGCAAAACACAAAAAAGTGTTTCCTTAACTCTTTAAATGCATTAATGTCCTGTGTGTTTTAGCCATTATTTTTCACACTTTCCCTGTCATTTTATGTATATTCAGGTGTCAGTTTTTCCTCTGTCTATAAAAAGGCAACCTATTAAAACTATAGAATGTCTTCATAGGTCACACCCACACACACACACACACTTGCAAATATGAAAACGATAAGTGTCTTTGAACGTCTTCACAGACTGTCTAAAGTGTTCTGTGCTCAGCTTGCTGTGTAATCTGCAGCGTATTTAGTCTTACATGGGTTGCTTCCTACTAAGTGCTCTCATGAGTGTGCACTTATCTTATTCTATCCCCCTCAAATCCCTTTACACAGGGGACGCACGTCCAGGAATCTCTGCTTACAAAGGGCAACGTGAAAATTATCTTAATCACTATCATCATCTCCATCGCCGTGCGTCTCCTTACAGACTCTCAGACTGCAGGGGGCGGATGTTTTCCACGGCAAAACAAACATTTTGGCTTTCACACTGTTTCCATTGGTGTGGCTTTTACCTTCACTCAGACTACTGGGTGTATGTAGAGTTTCCATCCTCAGTTTTTAATTAATTTGTCTACAAATGAACTATGTCTTGGGATAAGAACAATATTCTACATTTTCCTAATAAAAGCATGTATTTTCTATGAATTTGAATTCTATAATTGTAAACCTATAATCACTAAACCTTGCAGACGTCAAATGTGTTTCTCTGACCATAATCTGACCATAATAAACCACTGCCCTCAAACTCTTAAAATATATTGCACAATTAAATTCCACTTTGTTGCCATAGAAACACAGGTTTTTGGAGAATAATCATATCATATGAGAATAATCTGTTCCTTTCTACATCGAATATGTGGAAGTTCCCTGTTGGTTTATTATTTCGTCCATGCATGCATCTCTGTATCATAATAAAAACATCAGGACAGTTTTGGTGAAGCTGACTTGTCAAAACAGTCACACTAGAGAGAACGCAGATGCTCAATGCTTTCAATCAACAACCCTCTAATTCCAGATATATGCTTCTAAAACAAAGCCTGACGCTGCTTATTTTCCTTTCCTACATACTAAAGATTCTCACTCTGCTCTCATAACTTCTGCCCATTAAGTTTAAACACGCCGACCCTCAGCATATTTTTCCTGCGTCAGTACTGAGACATGAAAGCCGACTCCCATGACTAAAAGGATTTCTGCCATCCAAAAGCCATTACTGTCAGGCATGACATGTTCTCAATATTCTGTTCCTTGGCATAACGAATGCAGGATTGGCACATGTGACTCAGCACGTTTAACCCGACAGCGACGGCCTCCGCACAGTCACAAGTTCAAACGACACATGAAATGCTGGCAGTTCTTTGAGGTGCAGCTTCTGATGCATCCCGGTGCTTTGGCAGATTAAAATGCACAATAAACCAGTAAGTAATGCAGTAGGTTTGAGTCCCAACATCCCAAAACTTATGTCAACATGTTTCTTTTTCTATCCCTCCTTTATTCTTGTTTTTTTTCTCTGTTGCATAACACTAAAAATACAAAATAGTGCCATAAAGTTCTTTAAAAATCCCTGTAATGAAAGAGAATAGGAAAACACGAGACTTAACAGAGAATATGGTCATAAGGCGCTGGTTTTAGCCAACAGAGCCAACAGATTTGGTATTTTTGTCAGTGTGAAATATAAAAATATGATATGTGATATTCCTTTATTTATTTTTTAGGTGCCTATGCAGAAAAACATAAAATTCCCCACACCTCATGCACAGATCTCTGTCTGGTTCACATGTGGCTGTAGTTTGCTTGACGACCAGCACATTTTTTCCTGAATCTCTGTTAGGAAATGAAGAGGATTACTATCGGAGACGTCTCCAATCTGGGAATCACTGCGAGTGTGTATTCATAAATCCCTCAGTTACTCATCCCTCAGTGCATAAGATGATTTCAGGATGCCAATTTCCTGCAAATCATTTTTGTAATTATTATTAATTTCACGGCATGCCTTTGATATTTGATAGAGAACAGTGCAGAGACGAGACAGCATGCGCCTCAGACCTCTCATCTGACATTAAACTTAAACAATGGACCATAAAACCAATCAAACATTATAGTAGGCATAAGTGGTATAATAATGCTGTGCAATATTGGGACGCCACAGTAATACTTGTCACTCTGCAGTCATATATTATGTGATGGTACTTGGTTCAGGCATCAGCACAATCCTTCATTTCAACATTACAAACAAAAGCCACATTTTTCGATTGACGCTGGTTAAACAGTGAGAGGAGATCCAAGGGAATGTCTAAAGAAATGGAAAAGTATGCATGACAAGTTTGTGAAACTTTAAAAAGAGAAAAGAGGCAAAAATTGACTTACATAATTCTATCTTGGCTTGGATGATGAGGTAAGATCAACAATGCAATTTTTTTTTGCTTTTCTCACTGTTCTGTTTCTATTAAATTCACTAGTGATGAAGATTTCATTGTAACTTCAAGTATTCTGTTTTTGTATTACTTAGCAGTTGCTTGGTAATAATTTAAATAATTTTTGCAATAATTTTTTTATGTTTTTGCACAGCCTGAAGATCT
>OMLF01047764.1:0-11062 GCA_900302615.1 Holocentrus rufus | reverse complement strand
ATCTGATTTGTGAGGGAGTATAATTACTATTAACAATGTCGTTGTATACATAACTCAACCAGCTCTCAACTTGGGTGAGGTGATTCTATACTATGAATCACATAAAATTCTTTCATCTCTGTTTTGTAGAGACTGATTTTACCAGAATAGATTATTATCTAAACTGAGAGAAACTAAGATTATTTTATTGTAATGAGTTTATACAAAACTGTGAATCATCACAATGCTAGTCATATATAACAACTCACCAACATGGTTCATTTCTCTACTGTATAGTAAATAGTACTCAGAACAGATACACAACATAACTAAAGGCTTTAAAGGCACTGCTGAAATTAATAAAAAATAAAATAAATATGTACCTTATTGTGTTTTGGGTTATATATGTGGATTAAGAAAGACAAAGTATTTTTAAGGATTTTTAATCATTATTCTTGGAGCACTTTTGAACAATGCTACTGTACATTAGCACAGAAGGGTTTCAGGTTGACCTTAGAGTTGGTATCAGCTGGTATCAGTGGTACTTTATATCAGTACCACTGTGGGACTGCAGTGAATTAAAGGGAGTTGGAAGGTGAAACTGGAGAGACTCCAGTAGCAAGTTGAAATGTGGTGCACTGTCCTTTTAGTCCATATTGTTACAACAAGTCTTGGTTTGCGTTGCAAGGCTTAATGGTAAAACTAGACAGCAGATGGACCTTGCTCTTCAGCTGAATATGGAAAAACACTGATGTCCTGACTTGGGATGTTTTATGTGATTGTGAATAAGTCTGACATGAGGCAGCACATTGACCTGAAAAACACATAATTTGGTTACTGATTGTGAAATCTCGGTGAAAGTCTGCTGTTTGGAGTTGTGTTTGTTATATTTTTTGCCGGTAAATTGAAGTTTTTCCACACAGGTCTCCCTGTGTTTGTCATCTGGTTCAGAAGTTGCACAGCCTGTGGTGAAAAGCACAATCCCAGAGGTTCGTCTCAGTACTGGAGGTTACCAGACTTGCTGCTTCTTCTTCCCTTTCTCATCCTTCCTCAGTCGCCAGCCACTATTGTACATCTTAATATAGAAGCAGAGAGCCTGAACATCACTTCCTTCCTTCTCTCTCATCTACAGGCCATTTCATTAGCTGCTCAGTCCACCAGGCAATACAGTATTTTATACTGTAAAGATAGACTTTCTTTTAACATTTAATCTGCATGAAACTAACAGTAAATTATAGACGACAAGTAACAGCACCAAATCAGTGATCTTTTAAGACAAGCCTTTTAAGTTTTGTCGGTCTTTCACAAGGGCAAATCTCCACAGATGAACCCTGTATCTCTAAGATTATTAAAATACAACCCTTAGGGAGAACAAACTGCAAGTCTAGCAACTACTTTATTAATCTCTCCTTAAATTAAGGAGCAGTGGTGGGCATCCTTTTCCTGTGGTTTTCCTTTGCAGGTTTTACACACACATACACGGATAGTAGAAGCCTGCATAGGTTCATAAACCCAAATGTCCCCTGGCGATTATTAGACACACTAACGACAATGCAATTAAGGCCTTCGCCTAACTAAGAACAACTGAGTATGCAAAAAAGTAAACTGTGCAGGAGTGTTTTTATTTGCCTTAATTCATAGACAGGTCCTGAGTCTATCTGCCTTACAGGTAAGTTTGAATTTCATTTGGCTCTGCTCTCTTAGCAAACCAGGAGATGAAGAAAATGGGTTAATTAAAATATATTTACAAATTATACTATTCAAACTAATTTAGTTTCTGAAAAATGAATCTCAATTACAAAGGAAACTGAAATGGAAATTTCTGAGCATTAAAATGGATGAGTGTTGTATTATGAGAGAGTCTTTAGAATCACAGATCTTTTATTAAAGTTATCTACTAGCCTTTTGCAGGATTCTGAATGAACAGCGCTTACAGAGGATCACACGACAGAGTGTTCCCAAATTATGTATGAATTCATACTGTGCAGCATTCATGGAAAAAAATGCAACAGGGAAACACTGGGAGAGGTCACCTTCATTTTTATTTGGGCTTTCAATCTGACCATGTGCCAGCATGAAATCACACATTTTTATTGAAATATAATAACAGATTATGTCATGCATTTTCTGTTTCTGCAAAATCTGATCACTAACTTTGATGTGACAATACAACAAAACGTGTCATATCATTTTGAGGCAAGACTTTATTCAAGACATAAAAATTTATACACATTGTACAAAGTTATTTTTTTCACTTACATACACAAATCTAAATACCACACTCAATAAATCAATGTTATTGCTCATGCAAAACTATCAAATTAGCATTTTTTGACAAAATGTTAGAACATAAAGAAAATCCTTCCACTAAGAACCATGTTTAGAGTTTTTAAGTTATTTTATTAATTTATTTATTATTCATGGTCTCTTTTATGAAATAGCTCCCACTTTCAATGGTCCTAAGCTACAATAGCTGCCCAAATTCAAAGCTGATTAAACAACAACATAATCATTTATCAAAATGAATACGCATGTTGGTAAAATTACTCATAAATATTAAGATATATATTCAAAAGATATAAATTCAGTGTCTCTTTACATTGCATACATTAAAGTTGCACATAATGTCCACAGTATATGACTGACATATTCATTTATGCCAGTTCAGTATATACAATATTTTACATTCAAACAGTGAGAACCCTCAGAGCGGCGTAATTATGAAACCCTCATTGCAGATAGCAGCTTCGTACCGGTTATTTTTGTTCTTCATATTTCTCCAACATTTTACTCATTATTCATTTCAGCAGTGAATATACATATCATGATTTGATAATGCAACCGTAAAGAAAGATTTTTTTTTCCAACCATAAAGCAAACCATTTGTTCATGAGCCCCATTTTTGTTCCTTTGACTCTGTCATACACAATTTATTATTTATCCCAGTCTTCTGTATTACAAATGGTCTTAGGATTAGGACAAATCAGGGCTCTCCAAACTATCAGGAGGGAAATGGATTCCTGAACAATATGTGTCGACAGAGAAATTGGCAAAGGAGTGACAGTGGCCCTGGAGAGGGGCCAAACAATGCCTGTATGTCGCAGGAGGAAATCGCACTGTTCCACTTGAGACAAACACAATTTCATATTAATGAATAATTGAGAAAGTTTAGAACTGGGTTGGGATAAATGTGTGTGAGTGTTACATGTATCTGTGTCATGGTAATACCCGGTGTGTTTGCAGTACCTCGGCCATATAGAGCTGGGTTTCTTATGTAGGATTTGGTGGATTGATCTTATGAGGTCATAAAAAGACGTGTAATTCAAATTTCATCCAATACTTACCTTCAGAATGCAAGGTTAGAGTTTATTTCAATTTCAGCTTTACTTTCAGGCATCTTATCTGTTCTCAAACGGGGTAATAAAACCTTAAAGAGCATCACTCAATCAGAAAATGATAATAATGTCACATGAAGTATATTTCGAATCATTTTAGTAACCTCCACGCCTTAAATTGCCTGTAAGCTGTATTAATTGGCCTTCTCATACATGTATTTACAACTGATCAGCATGAAGTTACCGTGCCCATGCTTGTTAACCTGTGCCTTGGTAACAAGGCCAGGGCTCGTTTGTGACATGAGAGGAGAAGGAGGAGAAAGGAGGGGGTGATCGACACAGAGCACAGTGCCTTGACTGGAGACGAGGATGCTCCATACTGCACCCCCATCCATGCTAATGATCCAAGCTCTACACATAATTAAAGCCCTGCTACCCCTCTCCTGTGAAACGCAAGGGGGGATTCATGTACGTCTCCCAACGTAGCTAGAGGAGGTTTGGAAAACTTCTGAACATCTATGGTCCATTATGTATAATTTCAAAACACATCCCAAGTATGAGGAAAAGAAACTTTTCATTTTTAATGACAAAATCATGAATTATTCTATTTATTGTATACACTCACTCTTTCAAAGGTAGCTGGTCCATGAAAGGTGAAACTGAATCATGAGGAAAGTCTTTTTGCTGTTAAGTAGGACTTACGGCAGCAACCGACACCTGTTGAACACCCTGGAAATGAACCTTTTTTTTTTTTTTTTTAAGCACATCACTGTTTCTTCTCTTCTTTTGTTTTTCTACTCAATCCACCACCGTACTTTTTTTATCAGTCCCAGAACACAATGGTAAGGTAACATGACAAAAACAGAAGACAGCTACTGTTGGTCCCACATTGCATAGTAAGCAGGAATGATACAAACTCTACTGTCTAATTCACTGAGAAAAATGTTTTGGAAGTTCATCTCTGTAATTTCAAAATGGCATTGTTGAAAACACAACAAAGTTGAATGAAATTTGAATAGAAAACCAGATTTATAGAAAATAGCCAAGATATGAGTCAAGTGTAGAAGCTCATTCCATTTAGCTCAAAAACAGAAATTCAGCTATGTGACGTACATCAACAATTTTTAAGAGAATATCATCAGAGTATTCATTGTGAGAAAAGGGCCATCCATGTCTTCATGTCGTGTAAAAGTACATCATGACTGAAGTGTTATTCTGTTTTCTGAAGTCTGAGAATTTCAGCCATGTTTCTAGTTTTAATTACAATATTACTAGTTGTTGCATATCCTGGGACTGAGCTGTGTGCTTGTGGCTTGTGAGACGCTAGCGTTTAAAAACCAATAATGATTATCTTTTATACATGATTCATTAGTATGTCCTAAGGAAGCGATGCTTTTTTATTCCTAACAGGCTGACTTGACTGCTCAGTGTCTGACTACACTCTGTATTAAAAGTCGAAAAACTCCAGCCCTTTTTTGTTGAAAGGGAGACAGGGTATGCGTGGCACTTTAATTGTTATCCATTATGTATGACAAATGTTGTTTGTTATTCAACGTTAATGAACTACACAAATTAAAAGGAATGCACTCTTGATTGGTGGGACATTTTCATCATATGTGTGCTTATGGGGCAAACTGAGTGTAGTTTGAAAGTTCAGCCAATAGGTGTCCCTGCAAACCATATAAACTCTGCAGTATGCCGTTCCTCCCTGCAGCGTGTTGTAACTGCAAACATAGCAATCACCACTATCTCTTGCACTATCACCAAAACGAGGAGCCCCACTGACAAAATATAGTAATTAATTAAACTTATTCTAAATTTTCTTTAGGTATTTCTTGTATTTGTTAAATTGAATAAACACTATCTAACCTCCTCCTGGTATTTCTATGTGCATACTTTCTGATTAAAACATGAAAAATACCATTAGAATATCAGTAGATTGGCTGAATGAGTCACAGACATTGAGACGTTTAACTAAAATGCTTTAGAAACGGGAGATTCAGAACTAAAACCCAAAACAGAATTAACTTGCATCATTCCTGCGATTTCAGAGAGTTAAGTAAAACATCTGAGCACTTAAGCAAGTCTCTCCCACAAAACAAATGTATCATAAATCTAATTAGTGATGTTATCAAATTGCATTTTCTAGTGCTCCTGCATTGGTAATCATAAGAGCACTAACTTGGTAGAACATTTCACAGTGGACTCATTCTCACATTGATTTAAAAAAAAAAAAGTGTAAATACTCATACATGCCTTTTATGAGTACATTAAGTTATCATCCTATATATTGTCAATGAAAGAGCCTCCTGATAATGCCATTTGATGACAACATAGATTAGATTACAAATCTAAGCATGTTACAAATCTCATCTGCCACTTACAATACCCGATCTGCCCATCAGTTAAAAGTCCCCAGAGCTAACGCCTCCATCAAGCACTCCTCATTACAATTTACTGCTACCAGCAGCTGGAATGAGCTGCAAAGCAATACTGAACTGGACATTTTTATGTCAACAACTGCATGCTTTTACTGATGTTCTCACTGGTAATTGCTTTTGTTCCTAAACCCAGCAATAACTGTAACCTGGGCTGTGTTATGTCCCTTGTTCTTTCATTGCTTTTGACCGTCTTGGTTCTGTTTTTGTCTCTGCACTTTTATGTTGGAACTGATATTGTATTCTTGTTATTTTCTGGCCTGATGTACTGACTGTGGAGTGTTTCTGCCTTGTTGTAACATTTGCTGATTTCTAACCATTGTCCTCCTGGTTGTTGCACTTCTCTTTTACTGATTTGCAGCATGTGTCTTGTTGCAATAAATTACTTTTGCAAATAATGATTAAACAATCTAATAATATACACTTCCCTTTAAGTTAGGCATCAGGATTTTATGGTAGTCTATTTGTTCACATGGTCATACACATATTTAATACTGCATACATTTTATAAGCAACCCTGGTGTACTCAAACATGTAAATGACATCCACACACTCCCACAGGCAACCAGTGCACATAGCACATAAATAAACATACACAAATTAGATAACAAGGTAGCCAGAAGAAGGCCTTTGTAGGTCTTTGATAGCAAACCACTATACTACAGAGGATTCTAATAGGTTGGCCTCTTTGCCTGTTGTTAGTATACCATCTGGTCCATGTAGCAACTATATCCCTTTAGGCCTGCAAATAATGACTTTCCATATCCTTGCATCCAACCTGTGTATAGCTCATTGTGCTTTAGGGGAATATGTGACACTTCACGTCCCTCCCTTTCGCTTTCCTCCTCTTCACTATACCTTTACAGTTGATGTCTTTGACTATGGAGAGAAGCAGACCTTCGCTTGCAGGATAAAAGGCATGGGTAGGGCCCCTCAATCATTCTGCCCTCCAGGAGGCAAGAGGAACGAGGGATGAGAGGGATAGGGGGCCTGGCAGGGTGCAGAGATGTAAGACACATTTAGATACAGCTTTGGCTGGTGGAAAAACTGTTGACTTTTTTCCCTCTCTCTCTTTCTCTATCCGCTTTTGTTGCCTTTGGGGACAAAAGCCATGCAAATATTGGCACTGGACCATTGAAACCATAGGTGAAAGCATATTTAAAATGTCAGGGTACTGCCTGGAAAAGTGAAACAGCTGGAAAGTGCATCTCCCACAAGGTGCTGTGAATATTGTGGCACGTACTGCTACAGGTAGAGCATTCCATCCTTTCGCCAAATTATGTGGTTGTTGTTATGCTGTGTGTGTCCAAGCTCCGAAAAAGGAAACCTTCATCACTAACTAACTGATATCTTACCTATCTGACATCAGCCGGGAAATGAAGTGTGTTAAAGGGTCGAAGCATCCAAATTAACCTCTTTGCATGGTTCCAATACCCCCTCCTCTCCTTACTCCACTCCCCTCTACATTTCTCATTTTCAGGAATTTGCTGAAACACAACATCTGTGTAGTCATGCTGGGGCATAGGGGGATATGGGGTGAGCCTTATAGTTAGAGTCCTTACTCTGATCCAGGCGCAAGTCACCCCTGGGGAGGCTGCAGGGCCTGGGTCAGCCATATGGTGGCAGAAGCCCCTGGAGGAGCCAGCCCGATAAGCTGGATCAGCTTCAGCACTTCCTGACCAAGGCCCGGGCCGCACCACCAAGCAGGTAAATAAGGGGGGTGGTGGCGGCTACCCCTTAGCAGCAGGAACCAGAGCAGCACCATTAGGAGCCTGAGGGGAGAGAAATGGAAATGGTTTCATCCATTGGATCTGCAATGCTAAGGGAAATTAAAGTCAGGGCTCCTGAAACTTAGACTAAATCTGCTGAGCCTCTCTGATAAAATATTGTAAATGCTAACTTGTTGACTGCTGTGGCCGTTATTTATTGTTGTTTTTTTTTAGACTCTGTTCAGATCTGGTTGATTCTATAATTCACCTACTGCTAATTAATAGAAATGGGCAATTCACTGAGGCCATATCTAACAAAACTCCACATGGAGTTATCGGTTATCAGTTTCATACTTATAAGTTGTGTAGAGAGCGTTTTTGACATTTTTGACATTTTTTTACGTGCAAGATGTTGCCAGCTGGACTGCAAAGAGACTTTTAAAAATGTCACAAAAGATCACGTTAATTAATATCTGCACAATTAAACATTTCCTTGTTTTTTTCTTTACTATGCAATTTGACAAAAACTCATTTCAATACTTTTTTGGCAAGAAATATGATCCAATCCATAGCAAACAATTATTTTAAAGTTGAAATTACTTACTTACTAAGCATTCGGAGTTGGAAGAAAACTTCACAGGAGACGCAAGAGAGTGCATCTGTGTTTTGAATGTGTAATAACATTTGAACCACTTGGGAAAATAAAAGGTATTTTTTATGTTGTTTCTTTTCTATGATCTTAGTTCTACAAACAAACCAAAAAGGTATTATAATAGCTACTAGCATAAGAGGCCCAATAAATATGTTGTCATTGAAAAAGACAACATATTAGTAAAACCTGAATAGATTACATGTTGGTTATGTTACATTAGACACATTGGTTTATGTGTCCATTGTAACATAACTGTAAGCCCTCAGGACCTGTGCATGGTGCCTCTACTGAGAAACAGACAGCCCATTTGTCTACTGGCAGGTACACCAATCTCCTCTGTCAGAGCGGACTGTACCATTCACTGGACTAAACCAGCCAGCCTGCGCTCCTGTGGCAAAAAGGCCACTGGTGGACATGGTGTAACACGTCCTCAGAGAAATGACAAAAATGAGACATGCTCAGTTTTGGGTTGTGTACGACACCAAGCTGAAAACATGAATGAAGCCTGGGTTTCTTTCTGCACTCAATCAAACGTGGAACAGTGGGGAATTATGAAGGTGGTGACATTATTCTTCAGGCCTACTTGTGCCTCAATCAAGTTTGATCAATGGCATTCTTGATATTTATTCATTTCCATCTCTGTCTTTAGTAGATAGGTCTGTAGACTGGAGTTTTGTTTTATTTTGAGGAATAAATTACATTTGTCCCAAGGGCTCTATATAAAGTAAATGTGAATTGATTTGTACATACAGTAATCTGGTGAACAAAGCATCACTGCTTTTGCATTATGGCATTTCTGTGTCTGGAATAATAGTGCTGAGTAGCCACATCGCCCTCCAAATGTGCTTTCCCTCCAACATCCCTGGCTGCAAGGCCTTTTTCTTCTTACTGCTCACTTGCACTTGTGTGATTTGAAATTTGTAACCAGCAATGTCAATTAAAAAATATAAGAGATCATGTGTACAGGTGTTTTATATTTTATAAAACACAAACTAGCAGAGTCTCAATGAAATTAACTCATGTAGTGAATAGAAATCTATTTTAAATGCAGTATTTTGGTGTGATATCCTCAATAAATCAAGAACTGGGGCCTTTTGAACCTGTGATAATATGAAATGAAAGTCTGCATTTTTTAAATAGGCCTATTCCAAAATCTTCCAGATAATTTAATTGCCGCTTGTGAGCGAATAAAGCCACATTTTTACAAAATAGCTTGGGGCTGAGGAGTTGGTATTCCATAAGTGTACTGTCACCCTACTTTTGTATGCTTCAGTACTAATTACACTGATTGCTTGCGTCTTCTGTAAACTTTAAATCCCAGAGTTTAATGCTACCTAGCTATAAATGTAGTCTGATTTTGACAGATAGTTCCTCTCAGCTTCGACTGACAGTTTTCAAATATAAACCAAATTTTTATTTATTCTCAGTTTCTGTTTGACTTAGGTTACAAAGGAATGCGATAATATTTGCAATCACATCAATGTTTAACATTGATGTTAATTCACTAATTACAACAACAGAAGTGGAATTATGAGGCTAACACAATAAAAGCTTATTCTCCTCCCAGTGAACAGTATGGATAGATTGGTTGTAATTTACTTTCAAAGTCTAAAAAGAGACAACTTGGTCCTCTGAGAAAAGCCATTGTCGAAAGTTTTCACTCTGCGCCAAGTTTCTGTGCAGGGGCATGTCATTTTCATTTTGTTTGGCATTTTTGAGACGTCTGAGGGAGTTGGTGCGCACTTTAAGAGATGCTGACATGTTATTGTCTGAGTGCCTTTTGGTCTTCATCTCTAATAGAGAATGGCTTGCCTTTTGTATTTATAATGCATGCTCTCTTTGAGGCTGTTACAGGTGCCACTGTGAGACTCCTTATCAGTCTCTCCTTGTTGATATTCACACCAACATAATTGTTTTGCCTTTGTTAACAATATATTCGGAGGAGTATATGAAACATATTTGCTAATTATGAATTCTCTCAACAGTGTGGCCTTACCAACCCTCACCTGGTTTCTAATTAATTAGCTATGTTTATGCTAGCCATTATCACTTTGACAGCTCGTTACCTTCATCCCAGGAAAGGGTTCTTTCATGACAAATTACTAGGCTGGATGTGTGACACCTCTCTGATTCGCCTGTGGTGTCCCGTGCCGGGGACAAAAGCCCAGATGACTCTAACTGAGCTGTGTCTTGAAGATATGAGATATTCAAATGAGATGCTAACGGAGAGGGACTTTGTGATGCTGGATGTCTAATGTTAATGTTCTCATTTGAATATAAAAGAATCTTTGCCATTTTTTGTGGATCAAAAGTGAGTATAAGAGATGTGAATCTGAGTTCTTCAGGCATGACTGACAAGACAATGGCAAAGTTTTACAATGTTACTGTCTTTGTCAAGATGACACTCTGCTAGCTCTCAAAGAAAGAATATGGGTTAAATGCAGGACGGTTAATGAAATACAAAAATAAATATCTATTTTATTGAAGATTAGTTCTCTATTCCACTGATGAACAACATCACACAGAAAAATGTGGCTTCATTTGTGTATAGGGCACTTGATCTACGTGATACCACTCTCAGCTGTGTTCAGATTGTTAGCAGTGACATTGTGTTGCTGCTGTCTTTCTGCCTGCAACAGAGCTCAACAGACAGGAAATATGGTAAAAACAACAATAGCATTTTACCAGCTGCTTATGGATAATGGTGCCCAAAAGTTTGTTTATGTCCTAATCCTATATCACCGATAGCTTCCCCTAAAATACCTGAGTCATGAATACAGATGCCTTTACATGGGCAGCTACAAAGTCTTCAGTCAAACCAATATATATATGTCTCTCTCCCTCTGTCTCTCTCTCTATCTATCTATCTATCTATCTATATATATATCTATATATATCTGTATCTATATATCTCTATATATATATATCTATATATATATATATATATAT
>OMLF01047763.1:0-13186 GCA_900302615.1 Holocentrus rufus | reverse complement strand
AGGAGTGGAAGTCTTTCTCAAACACACACACGCTCCATTTTTCTTCCTCTTTTATCCATTTTTGCACAGAATTCAAAAGAAATACGATATTCTGCAACCAGCCTTTTGATTCTTTTTTTTGTTTTTTTTTCTTTGTGCATGTGTGCTGGTGCAGATAATCCAAAGAGCACCAAGGTGATAGAAGAAAATGCCGTTGAGCAGATGCTTTTATCCAAATCGTCTTACAGTACAGTAAGTGCATGCATTTTCAGTGTGGATGGCTCTATTGAACCTCTACCAGTGTGAGCACCCTGCACAGTGCATGCAGCATATTAGCAGCTTTCACAGTTAAAATTGGTGCAATGTTATGATGTATTCTGGGTATTTATGATTGAAAAGTTAGAGTGAACTCACAGCATAGTAGGTTATATTCAAGATCTATAATATTCCATTTTGATCCTAAAATAAAATCAGAAGCAAACCAAGACAACGTGGCAAGAGGAAGTAAAGATGAGAATTTGACCTCCCATCCCAACTTCACTTCCTCCAAGTATTCTTTTTGTTTTAAAAGAAAAAAAAATAGGCCAAATACATGTTGTTTAGTCAAATAAATGTACTGCCAGCTGTATTTTCTGTTACACTTCCTGAAGGCGTATTTGCATTGATGCATCTTGACGTGTTTTTGTTTTGGGTAATGCCTGCACAAATGCGCCATATACATTGTGCGCTGCATGATCAGCATGGCTATACGCACCCATAGAAAACGGGTGACACAGTGTATTTAAGAAATCAGCGCAGAGTCGAGGCAGAGGTGACCAGTTATTCTTAAATTCGCTGTTTCTAAAACCCGCTGTGATGCATTGTGAAGTATTGGAGATCCCTTCCAACACGGCACTAAGGGTAAATAAATAAGCTTTAAAAGAGTAAATGAGCTTGAGCAAAGTGGCCCTTTGAGTCCTCATGTTTGTGGAGCAACCATAATGGATTCTTTAGAGCCGTGAACGGTTTATAGGCATGACAGCCATGTTTCGGCACGATGGGCTTATCCCTGCGAAGGCGCTAAGGATATTAGGGAATCAGCGTAAAGCGGCATGGAAATGATGACTGGAGCAAAGCCTCAGCTCGCTGGTATTATAAGCCCTCGATTCGCCGCCACTCCATCCTTGGGAAAAAGAGGGGAAAGGAGCCGACTTGGCACGGCTCCACGCTGTGATATCCTCCATTATTTGTTGCTCCATCGGTGTTTCAGCCACACAATTAAAGGGGATGTCACTCAATCTGCGGCCGGGGCGAGCGGAGCGGAGGTCAGCGTCTTTCATTATGGCGTTCCCTTTTCAGGACGATGCTTGTTGTCCATATGGAGGACCGCTGGAAGGGCTGGATGAGAGCCAAACGTCTAATGACCGGCGCTGAGATACAGCCTAGCGTGTAGCATCGATGCCAAGCAGGAAAACGTTCAAAATATTCCTCAAATGCCACCTTTTTAAATTTCAAATTTTCAGTCCAGATTTTCAGAGATTTGCATAAACACTCGCTCCCTTTTAATTAAGTGCGTGATTGGACGGCGTGACCTGCAGAAACGGCTAAAATCTCCACATGCCGAGTCACCGCGTCGCAGAGTTTACCTAAGTCCACGCTGAGCTCGCCAAACGAATATCTCCACCCAATCCGCCCACGGTGGCTCCGCTGTCAGAGACGGACCGCGGCGGAAGGATGATTAATGTCCCACCTCTCACCCCCCACTGTGAATTAGAGACCACGGGTCGAAACTATTTTTCTCGGCGAGCAGGAGCGCGCTCGTGGCTAAAAACCGGGGCAAACACTGTTTATCATCTGCCTGACGACAGCCCTCCTCGGGGCAAATTAACCACGCGGCCGTATCGACTGGCACGGGCCGGGAGTCAGTGCCCCTTCACTTTGATTAATCTCCCCGTGTTCCTGTTCCAACTCTATCAAAGTAATCTAAGTGAAGACACACAGCATTGATCTGTAAACACAGCATACTACTGTACCACAAACACACACACACACACACCGGGAGGAAAGGGGACTATAAGTCATGGAGGCGAACTTATCGTCAAGTTATGATTAAGTTAAAGGGAAACCTATTTGATCAGAATTGGAAACAACATGGAGCTGTTTTGGAAATGTTTGCATTAAGATATAATTGAAGTACATCTTCATCACTGAGAAAAACATCCCAGTCCAAGAACAGTTTATCCTCTCCCAGATGTCTGCATGTGTCACATCTTGAAAATAAAGAGCTTCATAGTCTTTGGAGGCGGTTTGGAAGTCGAACGACCCTGCAGGCTTTTTTTTTTTTGTCATTTGTATGTATGTACAATAAGAGGTTTGGTCAAAAATGAAAGGCGCCGTAACGTTACGTCCCGCCGCGGCGAGGGCTTGTGGTGGTTCTATACTGGCGTGCGGCGTATTAACCGGGATGGAATCAATCCCATCATCCCCGGGAAGACAAACCAAATTCTCATCACTTCTCCCCAGTACATATTTTCAGCGATTTCCCCCCCGATGGTCCGATATGATGCACCGCCCCGAAGACAGCGGTCGCCGAACGTGACAATGATGGTATTCATACGTCAAAATAATTAGACGTGCATCCAGGATTTGAAGCTGCGTTTTGCACCGACTGGATTATCATTCAATCCGGTGATGAGCGCTGACTGATTTGTATTTGATGTGCAGAGAAAAGCCAGAAAACTGCAGCTGATTTGAAATAACTTTAATTGCAATCTGTCATGTACAATCTTGGGGTGAATGCAGCGGTTTGAAGTTTAAACTGTAAATGAATTCAACGTCAAAGTCTTATTTTAACTCAGTTTGAAGTAAAAATTAGCGATGTCCATTAAAAGAAAATCAATAAATTGAAAACGTATTGATCTGTAGTTCTCGCAATTTACTGAGATAAATATTCAGCAAAAAACAAACATTTAGGGAGTGTAACAACAAAGATTCTTCATGTTGCAATAATCTTGAAAGAAAAATGAAGTTTTGACACAAAATTTTGTTAGTGGCCAAGGCTACTTTAATGTTAATCCAGTAATAATAATAATAACGATTAAAATCAAGATTAATATCCAGTTTCCATTCTTTTATGGATTCCCATGGTGAATTTTAATTTTAATTCCCCTCCAACTGCTCCCTGCAAAAGATAAAAACAAAACAATAACAACAAAAAACTGATTTCTCAATGCTAACAATTCTGGTAAATCACTCCATATTAGTTGTTTTTGATCACCATACACCAGCAAATTAATTTCACTCTTGTTAGGTCAGTATAGAACGTCTTGTACATGTGGTACATGTGATAAAATGATAGATGATAAGATAAAGTGAGTTCAATTATTAGTATTTAGTTCAATTACTCAATTACTCAATTACTCGTCACTCCTTTAACATAAAATATGGAAAAGGCACAAATAAATCTGTACCTGTTCAAAATCAATTTGTCATAATTTTTCCTCATAATCCTGTTTCTGTTTCTCTCTTAAATCCAAGACAAATAACAAAAGACAAGTGTGCATTTGTTTAATGTGTCTAAGCTGATGGTATTTATTGCAGTGAATAAAACCAGAGTCACATCTTTCTTTACGCTAAAGTTAATTAATCTAACAGGACTGAGATGAAATGAGTCTCATAATGCGAAGAACAAAATAAAAATCTCTGTCTTGTTTTATGACAGATCAGATCTGTGCCACAATAAAGAAAACAAAACCTAATTTGAGGAGGGACAAAAATCAGAGACTAAGCTGCACAAGACGGAGCCCTGATGAATGTACTTTAGAAAAATGACATTTATTATCACACATCTTGGAAAAGTGAATTAAACAGTTCACATCTACAACTGGACTGCAGGAAGCAGATCTGACAATCCCGAGAACCGAGGATCTAAATTTTGGCTCTGAATCTTCTGACATGAAATGTAGTTTTCTGTATCTCAGCTGTGAGTAGTTGGGTTCACCACACAATCCTGAGGCCGAACATTACAGCACAAAATCTATCTGGTGTCACCGTGTAGATGTACAAGTCGTAGCATTTTTTCCTGGAAATTATCCCCACCTCGGCCACTTATAACACACAGAGATCTGTCAGAAGGAGAAGATGCAGGATTTATTTCACTAACAACGAGACATTTCACGTTGTTAAAACGTCTTCATTTTTTGCCTGAGAGTTTTCTGCCTCTGGTGAAACTGAGGCTTTTTCCCCGCGCGCTCAACAATCACACAAAATTTGAATTATGTCCTCTAAAGACAGAATAACATCTCATGTGCTGTTCGATCTGATCTTCTGCTTGACAGCTGGTTTTGGACAAGGGAGTTTGCAGCATGGTGTTAAATTTCCAGACGTTTTCACATGTTCTCATAATGTTTTGCATGTCTTCTATACTTTGCAGCATATGAAATTCATCAGATCTTTTTCCATACTTTCTAAAACTTGCATAAGAAGCCATATCTTTGAATTCTGATCTCAATTACTTTCATCGTTAATGCTCTTCATTTTCATATCATGATTTCCCAGTTGTTATGCATTAAGTTGTATTTTAAGCTCTATTCATACATTTTCCATCACTTCTGTATAGCATTGCAATGTATACAAATGATGTATACAGTGTATTGTGATATATATTGTATTGGTTTCAATACTCAGCACTAATCTTAATGGTAACCAAAGGTTTAATGAGCATGAAATCCGTGGTGAGAAAACAGCACCGGCCACCAGCCAGCCGCTCTGGCACGAGCCCAAGTTACCCAACAATGTTTGAAAGCCCTGATCTGTTCAAGGGATGTTGTTGGATGGTAAAATAGTTAAAATGACTGCTTAATTTTAGCATCACCAGTCAGTATGACCTGTTAATTAAATCTACGCCACTTATATGCCATGGCCTTAAAGGAATACCTCACCCAAAAACTTTATAATTTGTGTTATTTACTCACTAAATGACTACACTGTCAGTGAGTGAGTAGGACTCCTGGCCAATGAATAAGCCAGAGGCAGGTCATCCATTTAGTGAATGCACAGCAGCTCGTACATGAGCCATTTCTCAGAAGTGGTTTATTTAGCCATTTTTCGTGAAAGTGCATTGGTTTGGGATATAAGAGACGAGAGAAAAGGCTTTGATTATGCTGCACAGAGACTTTGAGCACCAAAACAGCATATAGTTTTTGGGTGAAGTATTCCTTTAAGCCAATCCATCATAGTATCTCCCATTACCCATCAATAAAATGTCAAATAATGTAATTTCTGGTGGAAGATGCTCGAGTGTCTTGTGGTGGCCTATCGTGTTTAAATTTTACGCTTTCAGCATTTTGCTAACACTCTCTGGCAATACACTGAATCCCACAGAAACCATGGGATCAATAAGCTCTCTTTGCAGTTTTAGATTTCAACAGGACGTCCAAATAAGTGGTCGCTGCCTAACATGGCTGGCAGTGTCGACAAACTTCACAGCCACAGCCGAGGATTCAGCAGGGTTTGGCTGGTGGCTGGTGTTAATTTCCAACCTTGCACTTAGACAAGGCCATAAGGAATACTTTTCGTTGTACTAGATCGTTGCAGATGTTGCTTTTAGTTGCTCCATGTGGCCTTAATGTTTCAATAAGCCGTAGTGCTATGATGCCGACTGAGGTCTGCGTAATCAAATAAAGCCATGAAATTGGATGTGGACTCTGTAGGCTGCCACAGTAAAATGTTTAAAAGATTTTATCTCTTTTCTTAGATTATTTAATTCCCCTTATTTGTAATGTCATGCACACTGTTTTGCAATTTAATCCTCCATGAGATTTGGTTTCTATTATCCAGTTCAGTTTATCCTTTATTTATTGTTTGTTTCTGTCTTTTATTTGTTTGAAGTTAGATATTCTATAGATGCCTTTTTTTACTCTCACCTAATTTGTAGTTTCTTTAAACCTTTGTGGATTTTTTTAAGTCAGCAGTAGAAAACCGTTATTTGTGACGAAAACAAGCAATAACAAAGCATGTTGACCCCAATTAAATGAAAAGCTGTGAGAACAATTAATGTGCAATTAAAAAAAAATCGTGTGATTTTTACAGCCTGCCATCATATCCATATCGGGATAAAAGCTTCATAAATAATAAAATGAAAGCGCAGTGACTGCATGCATATTTTTCATGTTTTTTTCCAACATGTCATATCTGTTCATAATTGCTGAACACTGACACAAAATTGTCAAGTGAAAAAGAAATAAAAATCCGTTTTGTAATCTTTGACGGGGAGAGAACTTCCGGTGTGACGTATATCGTGTTCGGCAAACATGGCGGCGTCCTGTGTGCGGACCGTGGGGTCCTTTCTGGGAAAATGTGGCAGTTGCAGCTCGAATATAAACACAGTCACGTCGCATTTGGGACGGCAGGTGAAGTGGGATGATTTTTTTTGTATCCAGTAACATATCCTGGTGTGTAGCTGCGGTGAACATCAGCAGATAAAAACGAACTACAAACGTCCATGTGAATGTTGACGTCCTTGAACTAGCATCCTCCTCCAGCGCCTGTCAACTGGAGCTGTCAAGACTGTTCTTGTAAATTTAATTAACAGCTAGTTTATGTACCATTTGGTTTTGTAACAAGTAGTACATTTGGGAAATATTTAATTCAAGCTACTAGAGTTTTTCCTACTGTGCTAATGTGCTACGGTGCATGTTATTAGCAAGTTAGCATGATGTTGTGCTGTTAGCAAACAGCAGGTTACAAATCCAAACTGTTGGACTGTATTGCACATAAACAATAAATTCCGTTGAACAAACATTCTTACACAGATACCAGTTATTGTTTATCACACCGCTGCACTTCGACTCAACTGTTAGCATAATGCATGTAAACAAAATATGTTAGCAAGTAGCAGAACTCGCAAGTATAACATTTGAGTCTTTTGCTCAAGAGATATTTTAAATGGAAGTGAAGCACGTGCAAATTAAATGCAATCGAAAGTTACATCTTGCCTCTCAGTAATTAGTCTGGTGCTCCGTAAACATATTTCTAAGTGAATTTATAGATATGTGTTTGTAAGTATGCACATGAAGTGTATTTGCATGTGGAGATGTAAACACGTATTGTTGATCTTTATGTCTGTTCTGTAGCTTGTTGTATGAGCCATGTTTGTCAGGAGCAGGGCTGCAACTGATTTATTTGTTATTTTTTCAGTCAACCAATCGATTAATCATTTCGTGTATAAATGTGAAAAATAATGACAAAGTCTGATGGGAACTGATCAGAGTCCAAAGTGATGTCTGCAAATTGTTTTCTTAGTCTGAGCAGCAGCCAAAAACAAAATCAAAATATTAATTTTGTAATGATATGATCGGAGAAAAGATCTCATATATAACATATCAATCCAGGTATGTTTTTGTATGTAGGAGTGTGGATGTATGTGCGGGGTGTATGCATACAGTATTTATGTATGGGGGTGAGCAATACAGACAAAAATACTTATCACAATAACTTTGACTTAATACCTCTATATCAATATTGTGATGATATTGTAGGGATGCCATATCACCATATTACAATATCCAAAATCCAAGATGTTATCAAGTCTCACATCACCTGATTGATATAACATTGATACATCCTCCAACCCTATTTATGTCCTTATTTATCTCTGTATTGTAACTGGCTTTGTTTACAATGTTTATCAGTAGAAAACAACAACAAGTTTTTATTCCTGGTCTCAGGTGCTGAGCAGGCAGATCTGCGTGAGCTCGTCGCTCTGCAGAAAGAACCTGGCGGCAGCAGGACCCGAGAAGTTCACCATGGAGTTCATCCAGAAGCAGGTGGAGGAGTACAACATCGGAAAACGGCACCTGGCCAACATGATGGGAGAAGACCCAGAGAACTTCACCCAGGAGGACATAGACGTAAGAGACGAGAGGCAGAGGAAACTTACACGTATCTGCCTGTTGCTGCTGTTGCATGAGAACCCTGTATCTCCAGTTTTGGTATTTGTCATGTTTTGACTTAAGGATCCAAGTCCACAATCTTTTAAAAAGTCCTGAATCAAGTCAAAACTGGCTGGTCTTCAGTCTGAAAATGAGGCTCAGGTTTGTCTCAGTTCCTGAAAAGTTGGCATTTAGGAGATACAAGGTTTTCACCCAACAGCGACGTTATCTTCATTTTCATGATGCTGCTGCCCGAGGAAAGCAGTTTCACTAATAATCCACCATGTTTTCATACAACTAAATGCCCATTTTGGTCCGTCAGTGCAGATTGATACACAACAATAATCCAGCTGACATCCAGTTCATAAATCTTCTCCATTGTCTGTTCTGAATACTCGGTGTCTGGACGCGCTTTCCTGCTGCACAGGAAGTGATGCGTTTTGCGTTTCTGCTTTGCTTAGAATAAACAGAAGAGGAAGAACTGGGTAGTTAGCATGAGCAGCGATAGCCACCATGGCTGAACAGACAAAGAAAAGAGAAACCCCATCAACAGGAAGTCCCGCCCACACTGTTTGATTGACAGGTGATCTCTGGGAAGTCCAAGCAAAAAGAGGAGCTTGTAGATTTGCATTGAAGCAAATATGATTCGAAATTGTGCCGTATGTTTCCACAACATTCATGCTGCTTCCTTTCATCCCCTTTTCTTGGGTTTATGGAGCTGCAACCAGTTCTGCTGTAACATTTACCCTGAATTATTAAAAACTTAGACAGGTTAGACAGATTTGTTTTTTGAAATGTCAGGACAATATATTATTTTGTTAAAAACTGATAATAGCCAGCGGGTGGTATCCACTGCTGATATGTTGGACCACCAGCTACATAAACAGTCTGTAAACCCTGTACTGAAATTTTATTTTTCGTCACCTAATTCTTTGCACATTTTTGGTAAATGTATTCATCATTTAAAGGCCTCATGTATAGAAAAATGTGACATGCGACACTATGTATTTAAGTTAAAATGACAAATGACTTTTTCAGCGTGATATCTAAATTTTGATGGCCTAATACACACTTATGTAATGATAAACATTGACAAAATAAATGTTTCATGTAGTTTTATATCAAAATTACATAACTTACTGTAAAAGTAATGTTATTAAAAGCCTCTGATCACAGGCCCTCTTCTCTTACCTGTCAACAGTTCAGCTGCTCACCTTGTTGGTCACATCTTGCACTAATAAGCAGGATCACATTATATCAAAATACAGATATTTACATTTTTATGATATTTGACAATCAACCAAAACATCCCTCCTCTTCATTTGTCCACACTTTACCTCTGGTTATGAGACAGAAACTGGAAACATAAAACGGTTTGAACATCATTTTGATCTAAATGGAAGGAGGACTTTTTAAAGCGTTGCGCCCCCTGTTGGCGGGCCGCTCTGCTGTCAGCTGCGTCCTCGGCATCACTAACAGAGAGCAGGAGGATCCAGCTCGGCCCTAATGTGCAGCGTCAGGGATATTAGCAACACACACACACACACACACACATACACACACACGCTTATTTCAGATTTTGGCAGAGCATTAGCCCTCGTTGCTCCAATCATTTAGCTTGATTTCCCACGTTCCCTTCGCCCGCTCCCCGTCGCCCCTCTCCTGTAATGAAGAGAGCTGTTAGCGCCAGGCTGTGAAAGCCAAAGTGACGGCCGGCGTCCCGTCCTCAGATGTGCGGAGGGAAAGAGGAAAATTCGGGACGACTGGAGGAGCGCGGAGCGAGGCACCTGATAACTCCCTCCTGCCCGGCTCCGAGTCCGAGCTTTTCAGCCGTGACGGTGATAAAGACCCGAGAAAAATCGAAAGGATGTTTGGAGGCCGGGCGAGAAATGAACAGCCGCCGCCGCCGCCAAACGCCTGTAAACTTCTTCCTGTGACTGGAAAGTTTATCTGACAGCGTGTGGAAGATCGTCGGCTTGGTTGGTGACGTGATATTAAAAGTAAAATCTGAAGTCCAGCAGCTGCTAGAAGAGTCGGTTTCCTCTCCTGATTCGAGCATCAGAGCAAAGTATATAATAGCATTGCCTTTAAATGGCCCCTATTATAGGAATGTGGATTTTAAATTTGTTTATGCAAAGATATTTAATTAAGGCTTTGTTGAAATTGGATCTTTTTCAGAATTTATAGCATTTTCCAAAATCTTCAGGCAGTTTCATACAAACATGAGTCAGCAAATCACCGCTGGACGTCGTCTCGATCAATTCAGGGCAGATTCTGGTGTTTTGAGTGATAGGATTTGGTGTTTTAGTCCGATCAGGGTCTGGTCCTTCCTGTGAGGACTTGAGGTGTGTGAGAACTGAAACTGAATCTGACGTGTTTGAACCAGAGCAGCGTGATTTCCAGCTCGTAGATTTTCTAGAATCTGCATTTAATCTTCAGTTTCATTCAATGCCGACACTTTGAACTGAGCTTGGAAAACATCACGAGGAGAACCTGAGCCAGAGGGAATGTAAAACAAAACTTATTTAAAAACTGAAATCAGAATTTGACAATCAAGTTCGATCTGAAGCAAATTAAAATCCACCTTCGTCAAATTTGGTGCAAATATAAAATGTGTTGAGTTTGAGATTCGCGTCACGTCGCCCGTCGGTCTGCCGGTCTGCGTTTCCTCCACAGCGACCCCGGGAGCGGACGGCCTTTTGCCAAGTTTGAGCGGAGAACAGAGGACGGGTTTGATCGTGTCAGCCGGCGTGTTCAAAATTTAATTCCATTCATTTTTTTTATATATTTTTTTTAAACTGTGTCGTTGAAATTTGTAAAAGTTGACACCCTCCTGCGCCGGAGTGTCGTCTCTCTCTCTCTCTCTCCCTCTCTCTCTCTCTCCCTCTGTCAGCCTCTCTCTCTCTCTCTCTGTCACTCCGTCTTTTCCCTCGGGGGGGATCTCTGCCATCTTGTGCCGAGGCTCGGGGGACGAACAGGTGCTTCCTCATCTGTTCCCCGCTTCCCCCGCCTGTCCCTGCCTCGCTCGCTCCTTTTTCTTTTCCCCCTGCCCTCTCTTCAACTCTCTCTCTCTCTCTCTCTCTCCCTCTCTTGCTGCTGTCTCACACCTTTGCACACACTCACCTCTCTCGCTCTCCCCTCTCTTCCTGCCTCCCATCGCCGTGACAACCTTAAAGGCGGCAACCTGCTCGCTCCACGCCGCACCTGCTGCCTCACTAATTGAACCGACAGAGAGAGAGAGAGTGAAAGGAAAGAGAGAGAGAGAGAGAGAGGGGATGAACAGACTGGCTTGATGACTGTGCCTGGGCCGACACACACTTCCTGTCTCTCTCTCTCTCCACACACACATTTACAGTGCCATCTGTAGCGCTGCTAATGACCCGGACACACAAACACACACGCCCACACACACACACACACACACACACACAAACAAAACTTGCTCCGTCGAGGATGAACTTCGGGTGAACTGCCGGGGCGAGCGCGGCGTCCTCTGCTCGCTGTCAGCGCCGCCAGAAGCTTGTGTCTTTTTCTGCTCGTTTTCTCCTCTAACTTCAGTCGCCGCGGAAACAACATACACACACACACACACACACACATACATACATACACACGCCTCGCTCGCCTTTCCTTGAACTCGGCGAGCAGCTTGTGCTTCTCCTCCTCCTGTCAGTTTGACTGTCGTCCGACGGCGTGACCTCTATCACCGATATGTCATCTGCTGCCGTAACCTGACACCGCCACATCTCACCAAATGACACTTTTTCCCCCTCTCTCTCTCTCTCTCTCTCTCTCTCTCTCTCTCTCTCTCTGTTTTTATTGTTTCCCCACCCACAGAGGAGCATCGCCTACCTCTTCCCCTCTGGCCTGTTTGAGAAGCGAGCCCGGCCCATCATGAAAGTAAGTATCCAGACTTTCAAACCCATCAAAACTCAGCTGACCCACCTGTTTATTTACAAGGTTGTCTGCAGCGCCTTAAAAAAAAAAGCTCTTAAAATATCCTCATGTCAACTCTGTAAATACAAGACCTCATTAAATAGTCTGTTTATCCGAGTTTATCCGAGTCGAATATCCTGAGAAACATGTCAGAAATAAAAGTAACGAAAAGCAGGTTTTATTTCACTTATTTTCTCCAGTGATCCCAAACTGGCGGCCCAAGCCTTCAGTGAAAGTAATGAATCAGATTGTTTCTCTGTATCGGTTGATTCTTAAGGTTTTGTACTTGGTATAACGATTGAAAAGTGATATCAATGCATCCAAATAAATCCATTTATACATAAATGTCAACATATTGAATTGACGGATTACAGTTTTAGGAATATTTACACCCAATATGTATTTACTGCAGGTTTTAACAGGCTCAGTCAGTTAAAAAAATTTACTTTTATCATTGGAAGTCATTTTAGAAAATGGCATAAATGCCCAAAATATAAATGTCTGTTGTACAGTTGTCAACATTTTGCCTGCCTTACATACATTCTCTTGTTTTCTTTTGTTTTCAGCATCCAGAAGAAATATTTCCAAAGCAGAGAGGTATGTGATCTGTGCACATGATGACAAAAAAAAACTTCAGTCGTTAATGTTTGTGGAATATCTGGAAATATCATGAAGGGAATTGAATAAATTCGTGGGACAGGTAATGGAATATGATGGGAAAAAAATCACAAACTGAACAAAACACCAAAACTCTTTAAGAGCATTTAAAGGAACAGTGCCCGGTGCAGTCCAGGCATCCATATAGTTTGTGTGTGATTTGATGAGGTTTCCAAATAGTTCCCAACGGAACTCCTCACCCCAATTGTCTGTGGATTACGAGGGGTATCCAGGCCATTTTATTTTGAAAGAGCTGTTGCTGACATGTAAAGTTTACATGGTTTGAGCTCCATGAAACAAAGCAAAACCCATCCAGCCCTGGAAACAGACAGGAAACCTCACCAAATCACACAGACAGGGATAAGTGGGTAAATATCTTCTTTGTATTTTGGGTGAACTGTTCCTTTAATCAGACCCCTCTAAATCTGGAATTTCTTTAAAATTTTGGCCATGTTTTGTTTATATAAATACTGGAAATTCAACATTTTAGACGTGGAAATTTGCCCACAACTGATTGGTCATGTCTAAAAGTTCTTCTTCTCTTTCCTTTTTTTTTTTTCCAACAGCTGTCCAATGGGGAGCGGACGGCCGGCCTTTCCACTTCCTGTTTTACACCGGGAAACAGTCGTACTACTCCCTGATGCATGTGAGTGTTTAAGGGGCTCGGTGCACCGTCAGGTTTAGGTGAGGCGGAGGCAAATCTC
>OMLF01047762.1:10696-23947 GCA_900302615.1 Holocentrus rufus | reverse complement strand
TCTCAGTACAAGCACTCCAGCATCTGCCGCCTGACCATTAGCTAAATAATGCATTGAGTTTGTGTGAGGCCTGTCACTCGCAGCCTCATACTCATTACTGCGGCTGAGTGGTGTGAAAAGTCAAGTCAGCAAATGTGACAGAGCGGCAGCACACAAGCTGAACACACACGGAAAAAAAAAACATGCATACACAGACACACACACATACACATGCAAATAAACACATGCAAAGCAGATTAAAGGAGGGTCTTGAGATTATGTGGAAAAGCAGAGTATGGGCAGATTAAGCTCACTACCAAGAAAGTGACCAAAGTTGGGGACATGAGCAGTTGATCTGTCAATCTCTATGGCAGACGCGGGATTACGAACCAGTGTGTGGGAATGTGTGTGTTTGTGTCTGCATGTATATTTGAGTGTCTGTGTGATGCTGCTGCCATAAGCTGTCCTTTGAACGCTAAACAGCAGGAGAGGCTTACAGTACATCCGCATCTCCGCAGGCCCAAAAGTCACAGTGACCCAGGGCTCTGTCTCTCCCTTCAGGAGCATTTCCCATCACAAGCCTGTTACACCGAAAAGGCCATTTTGCTCCCGGAATAGCAAATCTGGGGAAATGTAATCTTTGAAGCCTCGGCTAAAATAGCCTGACAAAGCCATTTTCTGGCAGAGCAACTGAAGGAAAGCTCAGACACCGGAGCAATTTCAAATGACTTTTATGCCAACAGAAAAAAAAGGAAAAAAAAAAGGTTTCTACATCATTGCTCATAGGTCCGATATTACTGTTATATCGGTTGACCTCAAGCATAGTGCTTGTCGGGTACATGGAAAAAGTCTTTGGTGGACTTTCAAACCTGAATTCATATCTTCTCAAAGGCTAAGAGAGGGTACTTCAAAGGTAGTTGGTGTTTTGAGAAAATGACATCAACCATAACAGCCCTTGCAAATAGCTGCTTGCCATCATTCATGGCCTAAATCAACTACTGAGCTCATTTTTCAACCTCCATAAACACGGAAATACTTTGAATGCATGCATGCATACCTGCAGTGTGTTTACATTTAGTCTACTGCCATACAGCATGCCTTGTGTAGAGCATATGCCATATCCTTTTATGTTTTGCTGTTCACCTAGTATGTCAAACCTCTGTTATGTAACTATCTGCTGGACTGTCTCAGCACCAGTTTACCGGTCACAGAGTTCATGTACTTTCAATGTACTCTCAATAATGATTTCAATGACTTATGCATGACTTCTCCATAAATTTTCATTTAATTTCCATGATCTTTTTTTTTTTATCGCCACTGAAAAGGTGTCTATATGTGATGAAAGTCAGTCTGCATTTCAAATTCTATATATGAGCCTCTCTGGAAGTAATGAGAAGCAGATATGCAGTAATATTACTGTGGTTATTTCATTTTCAATTCCAGTCCAAGCTGAAACAACACTATTTGCAATTGTGCTGACCAAAAATGTGGATAGTATTTACTTAATGAGGTAAAATAAGCTATTCTCAACATTCTACACCAGACTGAGAGAAACTGATGCAGGGACACACACAACATAAATCCTGAAGCGGCACCGTTATGGTTCTACCGTATTTATTCATTTAGCATTCTATCTATATATATATATCTATCTATTTGCTGATGATGATGCTTTATTATCAGATTTTTATGAACTTTCCATAACCTTTAAAAAACTAAGATTTTCCAGAACTTTTCCAAGGCCCGGAAATTGTGTTTTCAAATGTACCAACTTTTCAAGGTTTTTCATGATTGTGTGGACCCTGCAGCCAATTTTATTATGCTTCCGTTGTACTTGATGATGGTATTTTTTAAGAAATTATTTTTTTTTAAGAGAAAGCTGTTGGTTATGTGGATAGATAGGGGAGAGAATCTATAAATGTTGTGTGTTAAGGGGCAATTCACTCAAAGCTTTCCTCTAATGCGACCAAACACTGCTGCACAACTGCAAACTGCACAACTGCAAATATATAAAATGGCACTCTGCCACGAGAAAAGTGCCCCTGTTCCCCTGACCCTCTCCTAATGTCCATCGCTTTTATCAACTCTCCCAAGCACTGGTTAATTAACAATTTGGTGAGTCTAATCATGTGGGCATAGGAATTGATTTTATTTAACCTTGATTTAACTAGGAGAGCCCCCAGAGACAGCGGCAGGCGGCTCACAGATTGGGAGTGAATGGCGAACAGAACGACGTAGAAGCGGTGGGAATTTGATAAGCCGAGGAGCCACTATCAGCTGCTCTCCCAATCTGGCGTGGTGAAAAGTGTTAGCCAGTGGGACTGCTTCTGCAGAAACAAGAGGATGTGAGGGAGTTTGGTGTTACTACATATATATTTATTTACGCATGCATGCACACACACACAAACTCACATGAACATGCAACCGTGTGCAAATATCAAAACAGGTATGCACAGCCTTGCGCGCACATACATACACACACACACACACACACACACACACACACACACACACAAACATCCTGCTTCCTCCTATCTGCAGTATTAAGCAAACCATCTGTTCAGGACTTGCGATTTTTTGAGTGTTTATGTTGTGGTCCCCACTCTGCATAGTAATTTGTGAAATGACTCTAATACAATAAGATAGAGCTTTCAGGTGCTTTCATCAGACTTCCACTTTCACTTTAATGATAATTACATTCCTGATGGAGACAAATGCTCTCATCACTGCCCTTCCAGACTCTACCTCAGTGTGACCAAGAAAACACTTAGGGACAAAATTATTTTATAACAGCACTGTATATTATATGCTAACTTTACATTCTTTACAAGCGACAATGGTTCTTTTATTAAACAAGATGAAAGGACACTGCTCTGTTATTCACAAATTCCAATGCTTTGCAAACTGCATGATAAAATAGCAAGGTCTCTTGCTAAAAGTGTGCACATCGTGACTTGTATTAGACATACTGTATGTGTGTGCGGATGTTTTGGGCATGTTGTTTGACCTTTATGTAGCACGCTGAAGAATGGCTTTCCTGAAGTGTTAATGCACACTAAAATACATTCTGAATACAAGTCATGGTATGCAGACTTTTATTCATAATTTGCATTTTTTTTCGTTCTTGCACCTGTGCACTAAACCTTTGCAGAGTTGAGTGCATTTTACCCTATGTTATGATCAAAGGGCACAAATAAGATTAAAGGGGAGATAGATGTTGAATTAGGGCGATGTAGACTTTCTTTGGTATGAAAGACAGCACAGAAAGGCTTAACAGGCACAGAATGACCCACTGAATCCAGCTAGCCGTACAAACATGAAACAGCAGTAGTCATAAGAGTGGCAGGGAATGTTCCAGCTACCTACAGACCAGAAAACATTCTGCAACTTGGCCAGAAAATAGTGCAAAAGGTTGCTAAGCAACTTCCCAAGTGTCTCCCCTAATAAATTGCCTGCCTGCATCCACATACCAGGATGAACAGCTGGCAAAGGCCCCGTCTCAAACCCAAAGAACTGTTTTTTGACGTCAACAAACTCTGAAAGGGAACAATAGGAGAGAACCAGAAAAAAAACAAACCCTTTACATGTCAAAAGTTAAGTGAAGAAAAGTGAAGGAAACTTGATGCCTCTAGACTTTCAAGTCAATATTCCTTTTGAGGCATTATCCTTTTAAGTAGATATTCTTCTGACAAAGTTTTTTGCCTGTGCATTTTCACGCAGCAGCATTCAGCGACAACAAGTGTGTCCTAGAAATGTCAATGTGACAAAATGAGACAGCAGGATCACAGTTAATTTTTCGCTTGGTAATTCCTGAAGCCTGTAGCGACACTGAAAAGAAGGTTTCAGTGAAAGAGTAAATTGAGTAGGGCAACAAAGTGGGGCCAGAAGCCGACATTCCTCTGAAAGCCCTGAGACGAAAGTGGATTTTAAGTGCCGCCATTCAATTTGCAACCTAAATTGCACTGAGCACCGCCTATTAATTTTGACTTTGCTTTACTATTAGATGAGAGAAAGGCTAATGTGTTTGACACTACAGTGGTGTTGACTAAGGTGTAGCTGATATTCTTGGTCTTCAACACCTGCCAGCAAAGCAGATTTTTCCTGACAGCTGCTTACATTTCTGATGCATCTTGATCTATAATTTTGTCTTTCAACAAAACCTGGTCACATATTCCAGATTAGCACTCTGACTTCAAAGCACTTGAGAAACCCTGCTTCAGAAATGCATTTTAAAATTTCCAGAGTAATCCTATTTTGCTCTCCTCAATGCACCTCACAATTCAAGATCAAAGTTGGCATCCAGCAGCAACCCGACCAATTAGGTTATGACCATTAAACAATAGCGACTCTATTTCCCCCTTCATCTGGACAATGTACTGCGGGATTAATGTGGCAGATCACTGTTATCTATCCTAATGACACCAGCTTCATTGGTTCATAACTGACTATATCAACATCAGGCCATCTGGCCTCATAATGTACTGTACAACAGGGGTGGATGTCCCATCATAATACCTCTGGTTCGACTAAAGCATGATTCCCTTTCTCTCAATTGCCGAGTCCATCTGGTGCACTGCAAGTCACGTCGCTTCAAAGCAGGGTTTCAGTTGAAGACTCAGACTTATGAGAGGATTTCAATGGTATTTTCTTTAAAAACAAAATTTGCCACCGGGGTGTGAGCATTGCACCTGTTTCAACTGAGTTTATGCCAAAATCACATTTTGCTAAAACTTTTGTAACAAGTTAAACTGCATTGAAACATAATCTTTAGGGAAAAAATAATAATTATGACTGGTAATTAAACAAGATTTGGTACTTCAATTCATACAACCCTAAAAACAAGGGATGTCATAGGAATCTTTTCTTCCTTTGCAGGGGACACTGAACTATTTTCCTTCACAATCCCATGATGCAGCTTGCCTCCAGATAAAAAGGACCATGTTGTCAGCTGCAGTATGTGTGCGTGCGTTACCTTCGCTGCTTCCCATTCTCCCAGGTTCGGGGGTGATGCATATCCAACGTGGCAGCCGGTCGCCAGCAGTGCGCCGGGATGAGTAGTCCGTCATCCCTGCTTCCTTCTCTCCCTCTCCCTCTCTCCTCTGCTCTCTACCTCCTGCAAATGCTGTTTGCTCAGCTGTTCCCCTCTCTGACCGCATTTATCCCAGATGAGCGGCACAGCTTACCCTGTTAATCTGTATGTGTGTGTGTGTGTGTGTGTGTGTGGGGATCTGTTCTCAGTATCCTCTCACTGGCCCCCTTATGACCATTTGAAGACACACCCTGCTCAACGGGGGACACACACACAGCCACACACACACATACACACACACACACAAGGCAAGTGGTGCACCGTCAGGCCAGACATTGTTCTGTAAATGAAGGTCAAAGTCATTTGGAGTCTATTTCAGGTATATATAATGTCTGTGGAGATGTCATAGGACATAAAGACTGTATGAATTCTCCAATGAATGATGTTTAAGCTCCGCCCACCCCTCCTGCTATCCATCAGACAGTGGTCAGAGGGGGGCAGGGGCTGCACAAGCATCGCACGTGAGTGCATTGTTGGGGGAGATTTCAACCCCTCCCTTCATTTCTGATAGAGCTAACAGCTTGCTAATGGCTGATTGAGGTGACTGGGATGGGGAAGGGGGGGGCGCTTAATGGAGTATGTCACTGTGTATGCATTTGGGGGTGGGAGGGAAAGGGGTCCCCCATCTTTCCCCAGTGTCCATTATAAATCTAAAGCAGGTCAAACACACAGGCTCCTCATGCTGTCTGGACACACGCCAGCTCAGAAAACCACAGAAATTCAAATTCATGCCTGACGGTGAAGTTGAAGCCAACCTGAGATCGGTATGGTACAGCACCATGCAGAATTTCCCTGTCTAGTCTGCTCCATTAGTCATAAGCCTCTTTTCACACATACAGCCTGTTCTGTTAATGTGCTGCCATAAGGGTCATGTATGAATTGTAGACGGTGTCAAAATATCGGCAAATCGGCAATTTGACGGGTCAAACAGTGGCAACATGACAGTAATTTTCTGTAATGACCATTTGTGTGCTGGAACATGTCCTGACATCAACATCAGGGCGCTCTGACACAGAACGCTCTGTGGCTGAACTTTGTGAAGCCCATCACAAGTTTGCAAAGAGGTGACGAGGTTATTCTGAGCCGACTGTGCTTTGTAAAACCCAAACGGACGCCGTCGGATTGGCTCTGTTAAAGAAAACACATAGAAGGGAAAAACAAAACACTACACACCAAAGTGTTTTGACAAAGGATTGGCCAAAATGTCAAGTTGGACAGATATGGAAATAAAGGAGCGCTTCAGTGAGTGGGCGGGTGAAGATGAGACTGCAAGGTGTTTGGAAACTGCACTGGCTACAGCACAAAGGTTAGATGCCAATAACAAAAAAGGAATTTAATGATATTGCCATTGTTGTGTGAATGGTGGCATTATGGTAAAGCAGCGTAAAGGTTTTGAAACTGCTGTTAAATTTAATCTGGTTCTTTTACAGTGTCTGTGTGATAACACTTCTATGGTCTGAGCTTCATTCTTCACATCTGTTCTTCAATTTACTCCTCAGTTTGATGTGATTATGCTGATGACATCAATGAGAACGGTTGCCATGGAAAAACACAGTGGCTGCACTGCCAATATTAACTTGGAACATTTTTAAATTTTAAAATATGTAATATTCACAACTCCTGATGCCCAGGTTATATAATGTTTTTGTTTTTTTTTTGTATGATCCCACTGCATACTATTATTAGATAGTATACAGCATGAACTTTCAGACACTGCCAATAAATTGTGTCTTGCAGACTGCACAATGCATGGTTGGCTGCTGTCTAACATGGTAGTGGCCAGACGTGCGCAGCTGTTGTTGTGGTTGAACCATTCCCCTGCTACCTAGCATTGTGTGTGTGTGTGTGTCTCTGTGTGAATGTGTTCTCAGAAAGAGAAAAATTATAGTCACTGTGTGTGTGTGTGAAACCAAACACGCACACACACACTGTACAGGTTGGGGTTTGAACAAGTCTGTTATTTTTAGATCAATATTCTCAAATTCTCATATTTTCTTTACCCGAAGCTGCCAATAGCTGATAATTTATGCCAATATTCAATATCTTTAAATTTGAAATTACGATACAAAGAAAAAAAAACAAGAGAAAATCTTGCTTTAATGAAAAGTCAGGTTAAATAAAATGAACATAAAAATTATTGTGAATGCAATCTGACATGAAAGCTCTCTCATGTTGGACAGGGACACAGACATAAACAATAAATAAATAAAAATAAAAAGTCTGTTATCAGCCCAATATGTTGGTAAACCAGTAAATCTGTCTCAGCCTCCTTCATATTCATCATTCAGAGTCTTGGTCCGAGCCAGCCTGTGTAGGTGTGCTCTTTTCATGGAAAAGAAAAGTTTATACACTCAGATATGAGGCATTTAGCCAAAAACTTTTGCACACACACAAACTCTCATGCTCTTTGCACACTTACATCACTCATCCTTTCCAAACTAGACTCAGAAAGCCTGCCAGCTCGACAGTGTGTTTTCTAAAGTGCGTTATCACACAACTGTGTGATACCACCTTATCTGTTCGCTGTCCTCCCACTTTCATCAGGATCTCAGAGCTTCCCCAAAGGCAAGGTCAATACTGCACCACCCACCTCCTGTGGACTTCCTGCAAAGTGAAACAAATAGCCCCTCTCACCCCTCTTAGAAGAACCACTCTGTAAGCCTTGACTGAGATTTATGCCACCGAGGACAGGAAGGGAGCAGTGGGCAGCTCGGAGCAGAAGCGCTGCCTTTGTTTTTCTAGACGCTGGCTGTTTTGTGATCCATCATTTCTGCTGAGGAGAGGCCAGATTGTTTTGGTTCTCCATCTTCTTGGCTACAGTTCGAGCTTGCGAGGACAACGTGAAAGTTTCATTTGATTTTCATAAAAATATACAAAGTCAACACTGAAAAATTTATTTATAGACAGACAGCGCACCAAAAAAAACAATATCAAACATTTCACTTACTGAATAAGGCCGATACTGAAAACATCAAAAGAAATGATAAAGTGAGATCTGAGCACCTATAAAGCCCGACTGAAAAATTTCCATACTGCAGCATTTTCAAAAGAAATTGTCTCTAGGTTCTTTCCACTCATTTAAATATCACTGTATATTGGAAAAACAACTGTTTCTCCTAAGCCAATAGAAAGAATTCTTGAGAAAATCTAATATATTCTGAACAGGGCAAAAGGGTCTCTGAGTTTTGATGTATAAACTTTTTATTATTGTATTTCCATGTCACACCTTTGCAGAGGCGCATGCATTCATGTGTTGAGCTCACAAATGGATGCATGTAACTATAATGGCCCTGATTATTCAGCCTGTTTCCATACAGGTTACAAAAGGACACTCATTTTATATAGTTAGTGGATGACCACAACAAAACAACATACTGTATTCGTTCATGTTGTTACTACTGCATGAGAAAACAAGCTAAATATATACCGTATGTGAGTTGCTTGTCTTTTTAAAATAGACATTTCCTTGTTTCTTCCCCTCACAATACGAAACTGTTCTATACACTGTCCTTTGTGCTTTTGTCTTTTGTCCTGCACGTCTTTGTGTTTTGTTGTGCGAAACTGTCTAAATAAATAAATAAATAAACTACGGCGGCTCAATTATTCACATCACCCAGTTTGTTAAAAGAACAAACAATAATGAACCTGAAATGTTACCAGCCTTTTCGACTGCATGGTTTACCTAAAATAGCATAAAATTGAGCTTTGAACGCTATAGAGGAGGAACACGGAGCAATGAATTGATTTCTCATACAAAGGGATCTCAGCACTGATAGATACTATTTTGGCTCGAGTTAAATCCTCGCAATATCAAAGGATTAAACCATATCACATGTAACATCAGCAGCAACGCTGATGAGCTGATGAACTGCAGCAAAACCGAAATGGAAAACAGGACAAACGATCAATCGGAATAGTAAACAAACCGCGAACTTAGGACACGATGGAGAAAACTTTCTAGTCTAGAACAAAGAAACGTCTAATACTGCAAAACATTTAAAAAGTGTAGCAGTGGATACAAGAGCAAGCAGAATTCATAATATCCAATACTAAACATCTGAGCTGAACTCTTACGAGGATCACTGCGATTTCCTCAGAAAAATATCCTAAAGGACGTCAAAATGCAGCTCAGTGCTTGTTACTTTGTGGCATATTTTGAATTTAAAATTTGAACTCCCAGGTTTAAACTCATCCATAGGCAAAAATGATTTAGGCAAAGTAGGATGTTTGTCACTGTTATGGAAATGTGAGCAGGAAGACAATGAAATACCATGGCAACATGTATGATGAACTGAGCTGCATGTGCAGGATGGGGCGTGTGTCTATGTGTGTGTGCGTGTGTGTTTCATTGGGAAATTGCTGTTTTTTTCATGAGACAAGTCATATCTGAAAGCCTTTTGGGATGCAGATTCTGCAGCAGTGTGAATGTGCTGGAAATGAGAGATCTGGGAGGTGCAGGTTGTATCTTGTATCTTGAGAGTTTTGTTTTGCATGTGTAAATTATGAATGCGGCGAAGCAGAGAGCAAAATGGTTTTGCCACGGAGGGATCGTCTTGGTGGTTAACTTTGGAGCTGGAGAGCGTCACAGAACAAGAGAGAATAAGACGGGAACACAGGAAGATGATATTCAAAAAGCAGATCGTGGGAGCAGACTGTGTTTCAGTGAAGTTCCAGGAAACCATTAAGCGTTACAAAAAAGGGACACCATTAACAACCACTGAAATCCGGCCAGTCCACTCATCAGGACAAGTAAACATACACATTAATCATAGCTGACAATCATTCAATTTTTTTTGCAATAGAGTCGCTGTTCATTTTCAGCGTGACACTGAAGGTTTTTGTGTCTGGCTTAGTATGCAAAGTGCTCCATCTTCTTGAGAAACCCAACTGCTAATGATGGTGTATTGAGATGCAATGGCCAGCTCTCAGTTTTAATTGTGACTGATGGAGGGCCCAGATGCATTATTGCTCGCTGTTCATCAAGTTAACTTTGCACATTAGGAAGTTGAATGAGTTTCCAGCAGATTCTATCAGTGTGGTAATTATTGGGTTAGAGGGGGATTTCAAACGGGAGGGGGGGAAGATTCCTAGTGAGTCTCCGAGGAAATTAACCCTTTGTCCCAGCTGGGATGTCCAATCAAATCAGAATCAGGTGGTATATCCAATACGTTCCTCCAACGTCCGCGGTTTACAAAACAGCATGGATTCACCTTCTGTTGTATACTGTGGGGGTGTGAATCCGTGGCTTAACAGAGATTTGACTCACAACTCACAAGTTGGAGAATCAATTTAAATGATTTTTTTCTTGACTGGAATGATTCAAGTTTGTAAACAAGACTTGATTCAGTACTTTCAGCCAAAATTTTATATCCACTAAATAACTATATTAACTATATTATATTATTAATTATACATTAAATAGCCATAATGTAAGACTGTCCTGTCTTTTGAAATGTGAAAAAAAAAAAATTCAGAAAGTTTCTTGAGATTGATTATCAACACTGTTTCCAGGCATTAAAACTCTATCTCTTTATTATATTATGAACACATTAACTTTAACAGCCCTACTTTAAATATTAAAAGAAACTGACAAAAGAGTTTATTCGTAGATTTTCAAGCACCCAATAATAAAGAGCACAAGGGTTGGATCCACAGTGCTGCTACAATATGTCTGTGAGCAGAGAATCATTTGAGAGAGAAGAAATAAACACTCAGAGCTAAGAGAGACTAATAAGAGTTTTTACTTTTTCCTTCTGTATCCATTTGCCTGCTTCTCTGAAACATGCTCTCCTTCTGTCTCTCCGTCTGTCTCTTTCTATTTCTCTGTCTTTCACTCTGTCTCTCTCATCCGCCCTCTCTGTGCATCCCTGCCTTCAATCTCCTAGCCGAATGTTTGTCACTTTCCCTCCCTGCATCTCCCCCGTTTCTCTTTTCCAATTTCCTTTCCCTCCTCTCCTGCCTTAGCTGCACTGCAGATTGCAGTAAACGCAGAAAATCCTCTTCATCACACAGTGCAAATACCATCTGTATTGGGTTAGCCCTCAGCCCCAATCAACAGCTAGATATGCCCGCAGCATCTGGGACAGCATAGGACACTCTGCTGAGGGAGAAATGCAATTTATACACAAACACGGCGTCACAGGGCAGAATGTCAAGTATCTGCACTATTGCAAGCCTGAAGGGTCACATACACACTGCAAAAAGCTATGGCAGCTGCTTCTGAATAGGAACACGTGGAGCCAGGATTTGTATCAGGTGTGAATCACAGAATATTGGATGAGAAATAGGCACAGGAATGTAGATGGTCTGATGTAGAGGAAATACAGTCCTGCATTCAAAATGTTACATGAGTATAAGAAGTAGAAGTATGTAGTACCAGTAAAATGTGATACATATGAAAAGTAAAAGTATGCATTTACATTGCATTACGTTGCAGCTCTAACTGCCTCATGCACTGTTAGCTAGTTTAATAATGCATCACATTTTATGTTTTGCATGTAAAAGTTTATTTTTGAAAGTAACTAGTACAGTTGTTAGATAAATGCAGTGCAGTGCAAAGTACATTTCTCTCTGAAATGTAGTGCAGTAAAAAGTACAGCATGCATACACCCAAATACTCAAGCATCAAAGTACCAAAGTACCACAAAGTACCAAACCACACAAATCTCAATTTCACCATTTTATTTACATGCTAATATTTCAATCTAGAGCCATCGAGCCGAAACATTAGCATGTTTGTAATGAAACCAAGATCAGTCTACTGAAGATCTGTGTGTGTGTTATCAGTTTATTGGATATTGAACCACAAACAAATACTGTGCAGCTGCATCCTTGTACCAGGGCATCTTCTAAAGTGCCAGAACCTCAGAGTTGTACTTCAGTGCAGTACTTGAGTAAATACACTTAGTTACTTTCCATTTGTGGCTAAACTACAGTGTGTTGTGATATTTCCAGGACAGCTCTCTGGTTCAAACTAACCTACATAGACAGAAATGCCACAGTAGCTCCAGATATGCCTGAAAGTTTCCAGTTTTGTCACAGCACATATAGGGGGGTCTTGACGAGTCGGAGTAACAAAATGACTGGTTAGTTCTTCATGTGTGGGCAGCTGCCTTTCAACGTAATTAGCCGACGAGCGATGACTTTTGACTGTATAGCAGTAACTGTGGTAGCAGGAGAAGTGAATAACACAGAGCTGAAAGGCATAAATAAGCAAGACTGCAGCTTTGTTCCTTTGTCTGGCATTAAGAACATTAATAATTAAATTGAACAATAAATGGAGGAGGCCTGGGGGGGGAAACCAGGTAGCAGAGCACTGAGAACAAGAGGCAGCAGGAGGACAAAGAGGGCAATTTAACAGCACAACACTGTGAGGGAGGCAAAAACGTTGCGCTAAGAAAAAAAAAAACAAAACAACAAAAACAAAAACAAACCTTAGAGCAACATCCAATAAAGGAACACAAACAAGTTCACATTAAATATGAAATAGCGGCAGCGGAGAGAGATATATGGAGCTACGTATCTGTGACTTGGGAACAAAGAGGTTTAGAAAGTTCACCCTGGGACAAGGCAAAAGGAAAAAAAAAAAAAAAAGCAAGGGTAAGAAAGGATAGAGGTTTGCAGTTGAGAGGAACAAAGTGAGCTGGGTGGTAAGTCACGGTGAGGGTGGTCTTGTGACTTTAATGAAAAGGTCTGAAAGCCACAGGGAGAGAAAGAAAAAAAAAACGATGACAAAAATACAAGCTCCCAGGGCATCCTCAAAGACTCGCTGCGGCGCGCTGAGGGACTGTGGTTGCAGAAGCTGAAACAGACCCCTAAAAGCGTTGACCTTGACATTGTTTACTCTGGCTGAGGCCTTCAAAGACACCAGGCGGAGGCAGTGCCAGTAGCTTTACCTCGGTCTCCATGGAGACTGTGTACTTTTGACTGGGAACTTTCCAGACTCATTACCAGATGAGGTAGTGGGTTCTACCTCGCTGCCTCGCTCTGTTTGCCTCCGCGCAACTCATGGATCCACACAAACACAGGAGAGAGAGAGAGAGAGAGAGAAAGAGAGAGAGAGAGAGAGAGGGAGAGCAACACAGACAGAAAGCAGAGAAGAAGAAGAGGGAGACAAGAAAATATTGACTGAATGAAATAGAGGGAAACTGCAAGTCAGAGGAGGACGGGGGGGGGGGGGGGGG
>OMLF01047762.1:0-10676 GCA_900302615.1 Holocentrus rufus | reverse complement strand
GCGAAGAGATGAAATAAGATGGAGTAAATGAGAAAGAGGGAGGAGAGAGAGATGAGAATGCTGGAGGGGGGAGGAGAGGGGGGGAGAGAAAGGTTAACTGACAAAGTGGATGACTAAAGGCGATGTCTCTTAAATGTCATCCATCCACACAGCTTCAGAATGGCAGGCGCAGTGCTAATGGTCTGTTCGGCCGGAGGAGGAGGAGAGGAGAGGGAGCACGGAGGTGGACAGTGGACTCGCTGAATTACAAAGGGTCACATTTTCAATAAGTTTTAATTATCTTATTTGGATACCACACATTTTGCTCGAAATAAGATGTTTTGACAAATCATATAATGGCACAACATGAAGCGCTCTGTTGCACCTCAGCGACGACGACCGGCTTAAAATATTGCTCGTTCCCAGCTGAGCTCATGACCTTGCATTTCGCCATCTGCTAGTCATATCTCCTGCCCGCCTCTAAAATATAAACCGTTATCAAAAGGGAAAAAAAATAAATAAATAAATCACAAAAATTGCCAGGCACTCAAACTTTGCAAAGCCTAACCCACACTCTTAAGATGATGTGCAGCCCGTCAGGATGAAAAGCCGCGGAAAGCGAGGCCTTGAGAAACAGAAGAAAAGACGAAGGTAAGAGGACAGGCAGTGATAGGCTACCGGCACAATCCAGCCACACGGACTGAGTCAGACTAATGGAGCAGAAAATAGAAGAATCACATCATGAGCCTCTCTATCTCTCGCCTAATCACAGCCAGAGTAGCACAACTAAAAGGAGACAGAAGGAGGGGGGAGATGGAGTGGGAGAAAAGGGAAAGTATGAGACAAGCTTGAGGGTTTTCATAATCTTCCCCTTCCCTAATCACGGCCAACACTTCTTAGGGCCGTTATCAGCATTCCTAAATACTTCCCATCATTAGGCAGCTAGCTAGTCTGCTGTAGCTATCATTCTGCTGTGCACCTCTCTATCTGCAATCTGGGCAGACAGCTCCATTTAGCGTGTCCATCCTCACAGGGCCTACATCCCATCCCTCCCTGCCCACCACTACTCTGGACTCCACATTTTGGTTTTGATCTATTTCTGGCCCTCCGCTGCCTCTCCTCTCATCAGTCCTTCTCATCTCGGCTCTGCTCAGTGGCCACTGCCGCATCCTAATGAGGAGAGAAAACTTGCAATTCTTCTCTTAGCGCCCTCAGCAAGCGTGGTGCCACGCTCTCCTATCTTCCATCTACATAGACCCCTATCGCTGCTCCTGCACAGAGGTGGATCTGTGATTAGCACTCACCATCAGGCACACCTTGCATAATACAGCACCAAGACACAATTAAGCTTTTTTTTTTTTTTAGCATGATTGAGGGCTCTTGATTTGGTGGGGCCATTAACATCTTAAAAAGCGCCGGCACAGTCTTCTGCTGAGGCGTGGGCTTGAGCTTTGATGGTGTTATCGTGTGGCTGTGATAATTGTGTCGCTGGATTGGAGGCTAATGCGTGAAAAAGTGGTTTTAATCCTCAAGCGATGCTCTGATCTGGGGCGGCAAGCCAGAGCCCTTTCCACCCTAAACAGGGATCAAACCTTTCACAAAGTTTAGGGAGTCTGCAAGGTTTTGCAAGTTTATCTAGGGTTATTTTTATGTGATACTATCCTGCATCACATAAAAAATTTACAAAACAACCAAATAGCAAGACTAAATTATACTAAATTATATCAGAATAACTAACAAAACTGTTAGAACAACAATCACAACACTGCCTGCGTCACATCCAGCCAAGAGGGGAGAAAATTGTATATCTAGCCTGAATAGTTTTTCCTGCACTCCATTTCTTTCTTCACCGGCATTAGGTCCACTGCCCGCAACATGCCTTCCACTGAATACCTTGACATCCTTTAAATGACCCACTAATGAACAGGGCTCTTCAGTGGGTGCTATGGGATTCACAATGATTCACATTCAAGTCAGAACAACCTACACAGAGCTGTAGAATAAATGACATTGAATATATGATTTCAGCTTTTCATGGCATTGTATCGCTAGTTTTCCACAAGGTTGCTGTGGTTTTTCATTTCTGTGTGGGCAGAATAAGCTCAACTACGACCAGGAACAAGGAGTCTTTGAAAGGAAAATACTACACCACGGTCACTTGAACAAAAGCTACGGTTAGCAAGGACTAATAACAGGATGCGCCCCCTCCTCCCAACTGGCCAATAACCATCAGTTAAAGAATAATGGACTACAGTGCAAAACATGCTCGTAAATTTAAACTGCATCTTCTACTGCCCATGTGGCAAAACAAAGCAGATTTATCCTGTAATGAACAATTCTCTCAGCAGTTACTCCAAATAATTAAGAGTCTATAAACATATATTGCTGCACACCTGTACCTCATAATCCCTGACCCACACCGTCAGGGACATGGAGCAGATGTAAGACACGGTAGTGGTTCTTAGGAGTCTACAATCAGTGATACACTTTGCCTTCTCAGTGTGTAGCCTAAGCCTGGGAATAGCTCTGTGACATCCCGAGCAGCAGAGCAATATCTGAGTGCTAAGCCTAATGTAAGTCAATTTTGTGGAGGGAGACAGACGCTGCTCAGGCTTGCATGTCACTCCTGACAAAGATTGATTATCTATGAGGCGATAGACTTTATTCATCCTCACAAGCCGTTACAGAGAGCTGCCTATCCATCTATCCACTATAGTAACTTACGAAGGGGAAAAAATGTATTGCATTACAAGCCACAGAATTATAAGGCATTATAAGGTTGGCATGCTGTCACTGAAGTCTGGGTCACTGAGGTAAAGTTTGGAGTACGGTTCATGGAGGTAAAGCCAAGAGGTTTACCTCCACGACCCATATTGTGCGCTGATCTGGAGGATTTAAAATCTAATATGAGCAGCTTACTGCTTTGGATCCAGATACGTGCAAGCATCCATCTGTGGGATGGTCTTACAATAACAAGATGTAATGACTGGGATCCAAACATGAATACAGACATGTAACCTACACATGATATTCTGTACGACGGTGATGCAGGAGGAACATCCCCAAGGGTGTTTGATATAGCTTCTATACAACAGCTGTGTGCACTGTCTGAAAAGATTTATTCAAAGTAATATGGAAAACCAGAAGGAATTTGTCAGAATACATTGCAAGTGCAACACTGAATAATAATTTAATTTGTAAAACCGCAGCCCCAAACAGTATGTGTTTTATAATTTATCTTCCAGGTTTGATTTTTCTGACAAAATAGAATGTGAATTAGGGTTAAAATTTTACTACCAGCCAGCATCACTATCACATAGTGATAGCGATGCTCGCCACATAGTGTGGTTTGTCAAGGGTTATGAATTGCCAATATTGGCACTGCACCAGAGATGAGCCTATTTTTGGGAAATACTGTAATTGCAATATTTTTTTTCTCAGAAACTCAAACTGTGATAGCAGAAATTAAACTGTGGTGGGCTGCCACAGTTTAATACTTGAATTGGAAACCCTGAGGACAGCAGTGGATTCAGCTCATTGCCAATTCCTGACATATTCATCCTTTCGCCAAACGCGAATATGAATGCAGTGATGTTTAGCAGCCGACTTGGAAGTCCTGGAATATTGGACTTTGCCAACAGTACATGATAGTTATGGCTAAAAAACAAAAATCATCCAATGGTGGAAATCCCATATCAACACCAGATTTTAATCAACTGCCAAGGGCAATCTGTTCATCAAATTTCATCCAAATCCATAAATTTTGGAGATATCTTATTAACAAACAGCACAGGCAGGGCTGAAAACATAAGCTCTTTTCACAGGAAAGATTGGCTGCCGTACCCACCGCAGCGGGTACAGCAGCCATAAAACACTGCGAGTTGTGTTTTATGGAATGAGCACTGGAAGAAGCACTGGATTCTTTGAACAATCGGACTGCTTGGTCGAAACAACCCATTGTACAGGAAGTGATTATTGTTTAAACACGAAGGAGCGCTGAGCCTTGTACAGTATCTGCATTCAGAGAGCAGGCACAGGAGAAGAACAGTAGGGTTTTTGGGCTGTAATGGGCATTCGCTATAGCCATTATCATCCGTGTTAACTGCAGTCAACAGCAGTCTCAACTTCCTTTCAAGGTAATGGCCTTGTAGACCCTGACAGTGAGAAGCTGTTGCATTGTGTTTTATGGCCTGCACCAGAAATCAATTCAGTCCACACAGCCAGCCATGTCAATTAACGACCATAGAGCATCCCGTCTCCCCACTGCTAAGACATGGATCACTCACTGCACCAAGCAAATTACCCAGCTGTATTTGTGTGAGTGTGTATGTGTGTGTGTGGGGGCTTGCATTTATTTGAGCATGTGTGTCCTGTAGGAACGGGCCTTACTGATCCGCCTCAGGCCATCAAGTCCACTTTAACCCTATCAAAGTTAAGTAACTGGTATTGAGTCTTGTCTGCCCACACAGTCCCACTGAGATCCACTACATCATAACAACTGATCTCTCTCTGCTCGCTTTTTCATTTCTGAATCCACGCCATGCAGTGGACTAAAATTAAGTGGTCTTCCGTCCTCCCTTTTCAAAAAATGGTAATACCTCTTGAAGAGTTATTCTCTATGAAACTAATTCATACTGGCCTTTCGCTGGCCAAGTGGACTGTGCAGCTTCCCCTCCCGATCTGCATCTTTGATAACTACAAGCGTCCCCGGGGCCCGAGTCAAAGATTCCTCTCGGTATTCCCTGAAAGCCGGCAAACCTCACCATCCTTCAAAGCTCACTTGTTTCAAACATGAGTTTTGCAGAAAGAGATCTGTCTCCCCCACATACCTGCAACCAACCGGCTGTCAAACCAACCACTTCTCTTATCAGAACAGCAAGAGCCAAAAGGTGGGGAGTAACTGACACCGGGGGAAGCAAATATCTCTCCTCAACTTCCTACTCTCTCTCTCTCTTCCTTTTGAACTCTGGCTGAACTCTCCTTGTTTGTATGAGAGATCCAAGACAGAGCCTCTTCGCTCAAGAGAAATGAAGTGTCGTGACTACTTCTAGACTGACAGAGCGGCTGGCCCTACCTGTCCCTTTGTTATGTTTCAGATAAGACCCAACTTCTCAAATAGAGCAGGATTTTAGAACGTCTTCCTGGGCCGAAAGACAGATTTTCAGTACATGATGCTGAAGGGGCTGTAAGTAATTCATGATGTTTTTTGACCTGTGTCCAAGAAATTGCAACATCAACTCTGGCACAGCTTAAGTTGCCTTGTAATGGACAGAAACATAAACACCACATTCTCACAACAGAACAAGAAAGCCACTAATTAGAGCAGAGATCCAAAATAAATTGTCTTATGAAGATGCAACTTTCCAGATGCTTTGTCTTTTGCTTTTATCACTCACTTGTAACATCATCTTCCATCTTTAAGCAGCTAAAAATGTGAGAAGATGGAGTTTTTTTTTTTGTTCCAAAACAGCAAGTATGCAGAAAGTGAGTGTCTGAAAGCCAGATATTTCAGTGCCTGGTGAAGTAATCGTTGAGTCATTGGTATTGATCTACAATTCTATCATACTGCAGCAGATATACTATGCTTATGTACTATAGTGCAGTAAAAACCTCATTTAGTGTATCTTTATTCAAAACTAAAGCAATGGAAAGCTTCCTAGTGATAGAAAGTCAAGAAGAAAAGAAAAATTTACCCACAATGAGGTCAATTTGAAGAACATGCTTGTCTCAGCGATTAGTTAAAAATCTTAAAAAATGTGGGTCGATTTTGGCCCTTTGACTTCGGCTGCAGTCCTTAATATCAACAAGTGATTGTTACCAACAATGAGATAAACAGCAACTTTCTACAGGTCAGCGCACATAAAAAGCTCAGAAACTTCCGAGCAGCAGTGACTCCGCTGTTGCATTTGCTCCACCTATTGATTAGGCATCTGCTCAGCTTCCTGGTGATAAAGATCCGATAGACTTGAAAACAGGCATGGTGACACATTCAACACTTTCTAAAGATTTGGTGAGGACATCACAGCCTCACATTGGGAGGTCACTCGGCTTGAGGTCAAGGGTCAAGTGGGCTCAATAAGGGTCAGTGTGATGTGTTCGGATGCATCGACCCTTACCTAATGCCCTTGCTTGCTGAGTCTTAAAGGCCGGTCACGCCGCCGGCTTTCTGAAATGCTGCACCCACCAGCAGTTCACATAATCAGCGGCAGCTAAATTCAATTAACAATGCAGATTGCTATCAACAATCAACATAACATTTAATTTCTTCTTACTCGTAACATTTTAATTCCATACAGACATCTGTGCTCGAGCAGGCTTCAACTAAATGTTCCACTCTTCTAAATGGCACGTCCTCAGCTTGTGCCTCCATTGAGTCTGTCACTGCAGTGTCGCTCCAATCAATATGAAAGACAATGACAGGACAAATCCTAAGTGGGTAAGACAAATACAGAATTCTGTTGGCTAACAAGGCTGCCAACACTCAGCCGTTATGTATTTTTTTTGTAAAGCCTCTGAATCAATTTGAATAGACAAATCGTCAAAAATGAGAAACCTGTGGAGGACTCTGGGCTGACAAGACAAGGTTAGTTAGCGTGACTCAGGAGGAATATTTTGATTTCATCCACACTTTTCTGAAGTGAAACCAACTGTGGAAACACTGTAATTGCTTCAGCTTAGTTTAGACGACCAATTTTGTGTTTCAGCGGGCTAATGAAGCTCTGAAGTAATGAAGCAGAATCCTCAAAGCACACCTGCGATTTCTTTATCAGCTCGCCACCTGTATTTGCAGGGACTGGTTTAACAAGGGATGCGACTTTGATTCTTGGTTTGCTGGTTGTGACTGAGTTATATAACAGCCGGTCTCGATAAACACAGTCAAGACCGGCAAATAGCCACTGAAACATTTGAATAATACAATCAAATGAAGTGTTGAGAACAATATCTATTAGTGCGCTGCTCCCTAAAGACTTCGTCAGTGTGGAGTTGATTCTATTTTAAACCAAAAAGAAAATAAGGTTTTCATCTCTCAGAATGCCTCCATAGTTTTCGGCGTACATCTGATACAATCTAATCTAATGCATTGACGCTTCTACATCAGATAGTGGCAGTTCAATATTGTCGGTGTTGCTCTGGCAAGCACATTTGTAAGTGATGTAGGTCTCGACAATGCATCCATCAGTTTCAGGCAACGGTGCTCAGTTGCTTAACAGCTGTACTGTAGATTGCCGTGCATGGTCTGCTCTTATGATGGAAGGAGCAGTGCAGCTTGCCTGACATTGCAAGTCTTTGGACGTTTTCATAGCTTAAATGCATCAGCAGATAAAATATGACTTCCCAGACATTTTTCATATTATGTAATAGGGGCAGGAAAGCAAAAAATGAGCTTCATGACACGTGAAAAACTAATGAGGTAGAGTATGAAGAATATGCCTAGACAGACATTCTGTTCTTGTGAAAATGGCACCATGTGCAGCATTTTTTAGCCTTGTTACAGATGGGCAGTGTCCCTCCACTCACACACACACACACACAGCTTACAACTATGTCTCATGTTTTCGTGCATGTGTTCCCTTTCTCCATTATAATAAGTGATGCCCCCCTCTCCTTCAGCATGACACCAGGGTTGTGATGAAACACACATCTGCTCACCGCCTCCCCACCCTCCACAACCACCGTTCCCCACCCGGAGTCCACCTCCACCCACTGTGCCCGTCCTCCTCATATGTCAGGCTAACACTGGCACTGCCCTTCTTATCCACTGGAGGTTTTATCCAATTTGTCAGGGTTGGCACGCACATGGTTCAAGATGCCTCCCACTCTCCTCCGCCATGCATGCCCGTCCCTTCTCTGTCATGCGGCTCGGTGACAGCCCAGTTTGTGCCAGTGGGCATTACGGCACCTGATGGCATTGCCCACCTGCTGCCACTGTGCCACCTAGGCTTGCCCAATCTGCCTCTCCATCCCAGCAGGCACCAGCTGGCCCAACAGCCTGCGCGCTGATGGATGGACAACTGTGGGCTGTAAGATCCTTCATTTTCACAACAGCCCAGACTGACTAACTACCGGAAACACAGGTTAAGTATTGGCGTATGTGCATGCTAATTGTTTACAGTATGTGTATGGTAAATGGAACAGAAAGAGAGGAGGAGGAGAAACGAAAAGAGACAGAGGAAAGAAAGGTCACTTTTGAGTGTGCTTGTGTCTTTTTCTCAGTTTTTTGCTCAATATTTTGGTCAGGGAAAGGCTTCTGTCTCCTCCAAAATATGGATTCAGCACATTTTCAGGCACTCCATGTCTCAACTTTAGCAACCCACGCATTACATCAATGTAAAATTAGTCCTTGAAACAGGCACTATCTACAACTCTTGCACAAGATAAGAAAACTCAACATGCTCGCTCTTCTTAGAGGACGTCATGCATCCACATCCTCTGTGTCCAAATGGTCTGCTCATCCTCCTCCTCATGAGCAGGCAGAGCATCCGCTAACTTTCTCCTGCCCATGCTTTTTTTCAACCTCCTTTGTTACTTTGGGTTAGGTAGCAAACACTAATTGGATGGCTTGCAAGTTGTCAAACTTTGTGTTGCATAGCAACCAGGAGTGATGTAGCGGTCCTTGTGCCCTTCGAGCTCTTACTCTCTGTGTTACCAGAAACATTCACAGCTGTGTTTTGTATTTTTGCAGGGGAATAAATGTCATATCATCCTATATAATCCTATATAATCTGGATTGCTACATACACTATAGGATGCATTTAACTTAAAACCTCTATCAGACAATTATCATCCCAAAAATCTCTTGCCACCTCTGCTTCAAACAGCACTCTCTTGAAGACACACTTCCTTTATACTACAGAAAAAAAGCATCATCAACAAAATAACAAGAAAACAGGAACAGCTACTTCCATACAGCTCAACTGTCAGGCTGAAAAACTGCAGTGCCCTGTCTGCCACTGCGTCTCTCTTCACAGGACGGTGGTCCTTCTCCTAATCTGGACTCAACACCATCAACGAGGTGATTTAAGGGCAACATTCCAGGCAGCGTGTCAAGTACGAAAAGACAGGCGGTGGAGAGGGAGGGCTGAGCCGTGACGTGAACAACATTTAGACAGCTATGTCGATATATCAACTGTGTATACATGTACTTCTAAACTCCCACTGATCGTTGTCTTTAAACTGTGAATACCACTGGTTCAGGCGGAGAACAAAACACACCATAACCTTTTCCAAGAGTGATGTAGCAATTTCAAAGCAATTTCTCTCAAAAAGTTTGGTATCCCTGCCCGCGCCTTCACAGCTCCCCTGGCCGGTTCTTCTGGGCTGGTGTAAGCTATCTGACACATGGGCAGAGGCTTTATAGAATCACTGATCCGAGATCCCGCTCTATTTGTCAGCCTCTAAACGGTTGCAGTGGGATGTGGCTGAGGGAAATCCGATCCAAGACCAGTGCTTATGTCTAAAATGCTCTGAGGCAGGGCTGCGCCTCTGCAGAGCTATGCAGTAATTCCATTCGGCTATACCTGCGCCCAAAATACCCTTATCATCTTGGGTTACACACCATGTACCCCCCAACTAGGATCCAAAATTAACACCCTTCCCTTCAGTGTAGAGCTGAAGAAGATGAGCACTTGTGCTAAAGTGCGACTGGGGCACTCCTGTCTGTTTTACTATGGAGCAATATAGTTACTTTTGGCCTCAAATTAATTTAAAAGGTGCACTATGCCAAATTTAGGCCCCAATGAAGTGAGGATCGTTTTGATTCGTCCAACAAAAATGTATAACAGGCACGTTATTTTTCTTTGAGTTTTAGTGTTCAAACATGTTCAAATTTGTTGCCACTCCTAGGAGCAGGCTTTCATGCAACACAGTCAAAAGCCAATGAGATTGCAAGCGGTTACAGATGTGCAAGCAGCTCTTCTTCTGTGTTTCTGAGGACAGCTGTAGCGACTCTGACAAGAAAAGGAAGGCAACAGAAAGCGTGCGTGTATTTTTGTCTACACAACAGGAGGAGAGGTTAATCGAGCAGTGGAGGTAAAGAAAACGCCTCTTTGAGATTTCATGTCTGTCCTAGCTATGACAGAATGGAAAAGAAAAATAGCTGGGCTAAGAATGCAGCTAAGTCTAATCTAAGAATTTATCGGTTTAATTATGCTCAGCACTTTGAATTGTTGCATAATGTTGTTGAACAGTGGGTGGCGGTGATGCACTGTTTAGTCTGTTGGCAGACATTGTAAAAAAAATGCAAGGCGACGAAGCAGAAGAAATCGTTGTGATAGACTGAAATCCCTTAGATTCCAAGCTGTCAAATGTGATATCCTCCAGGACAGAAAGCCCAGCAAGATTCAGCAAACTGCAGTCGTAAAGTGTGACATACTCTCCAACTATGAGCTGGAGAAAGTCACCAAGTGTGTCCCTGGCTTCGGTAAAGTTTCTCTTTCTCTGGATGTCCCACGGGAGCAAATACACCACTGGGCTGAGAAGAACTATTCAACAATGAAACAAAGTTGTCATACGTTACAAATGGTTTTGTGAAAACTGTAATGTTGCAGTTTACCGTGCAACCTGCGGAGAAACACAGTGACAGGCTGAAGCTGAGGCGTGTGCCATCTCTGCACGGCATTGCGGCGTTTTGTACTGATCAGTCAAACACATGTACATGTACCGTACGGGCCCCAGAGAACAGGAACAGAAGACGGAAA